>CAVNYN010286566.1:337-42851 GCA_963692815.1 Nyctanthes arbor-tristis | reverse complement strand
TTTTATTAAATGCTCACAAACTATTATGTCTTACAATGAGACACTTCTTATACACACACTAAAATAACCAATTTACTTATTTGTCTCACACTATCTCTCCACTCACTTGAGCACTTAACACTTGTGCCCATTTCACTCTCCACTCTAACTCACCTCATGCAAGGCTTGGGGGTATTTATAGGTAGACAATGTCAGTGGAACAATCTCCAGAAAACTCCATACATGTCGGCTGCATTGGCTTCTTCTTGGCTGCTTCCTTCTTTTATTTTTTATTTTATTCTTGCAACTTGCAACGGCTTCTCTTGAATGTTCACAGCAACTTGACGATACATATCAATAATTCCAAATTCTTCTAGATTATTCTTCCAATTTAGATCTAGCAAATTCGTGCATTATGTTGGCCTTGATTCTTGGTAATTCTGGAATGTTCCGAAAAAGTCGTTGATGACTTACTTCACCTTAAACTTGAGAAAGGCTTCTCTCTCCCTTTCTATGCACCTTATAATTTCAACTGCCTCAATCCCGGTTGTTGGTTTCATGTACTAACAAACTACAAATATTAGCATTTGCACTAATTTGATAAATCTTTTCGGCTCCATTGAAAGAAAACATGCTAACGAATTCGAACTAATTTCATTATTTAAAGCGATATTAAAGCTTCCAAGCAACCGGGAAAAAACCTTTTCTATATTCCAGTCACGGTCTTTTTGGCATGTGTAGACTCATTATTAACGACTTTTTCTAAACGAAAGGGGCCCAGATCGTATTAACTAATTTGTCATTTTATTTTAATTTATGCAATAATAGTTACAATTTTGATAAAAATAGTAACAATTTCAATTAAAATGAAAATAATACTAATAATAATAATCGTAATCATGATCAGCATCATCGTCGTATTCAATTATCCAGGTGAAAGATGAATTGCTTATTCTCAAAGAAATAATAACTTTCAACTATTCGTTAATTCATCAAAACACTGAATAATTAGAATAATTGAGAAACGTCTCAATATTATAATTTCATAATCAAATCCATAGCCCTTCCTATGATATGAACAATGACTTAAATAAGAAAATAAAAACTTAACACTTTACCAATGGGCTGACATGGAACAATATAATGGGCCTTAGAATATTCCTCCATCGGTAGGTCCCAAACCAATACGTTTTAATGAATCAACATTGTATGAGGATCTAAACAATTTGTAACTTGATAACTATTCATTTCCCTTGAGAATGAACAGATAAAGTAATTAGATGATTGTTTGAAAAGTTAATAAAATTAATCATATTCCATTACTATTTCAATGGAAAGTGGATTAGTACTGATGCATAATCTAAAAATTTATTTCTAAAATAAATCTTTGCAATGCTACACAGTATAAATTCAACATGCTAAATGACTCCCTAAATATGTATTGATATAATTATATTTTTTTTAATTCAGAGAACTTCCCTACATATTTTTCTTTAAAAACTAGGAAATTTTCATGTTCATTTCTTGATAACATGTTCTTATTCATGCTTTTCCTTCTGCATGCCTAAGTTCTTTTCTTGTATGTATTGAGGTCATAATTTAAGATCTTGACTCTATAGTCAACCAAAAGAGTCTACACCACAATTTACGTAGTGGGAGATGGCCTTCTTAAATAGACAGCACAACTTGTATTTTTATGAAATAGGTGCGGATCATGATATCAGCCCGCCAAGCATTCCATGGCTTCTTGCAGTACTCACTCGCCATCTTATGGACTTCATCTAATCGGCTATCGGAATCAAGCTTGACGTACTTAGATAAAGAAATGAATAGAATTTCAATCTCAAGACTACCGTACTAAACATTCCACTTTTTTTTTGGCCCAACATTAGAAAATATGTGCATCACTATTCCTACTACCATCCATTGCAATAATATCACGAATACGAAGACGAGTTTCATCTTAAAATATCGACTTTGTTAGGCATAGTAGTTTAATAAATTTTCTATTTATTTTATCTTTATTCTTTATGAGGCCAAGATCATGACTTGTTCGGGAACATCATTCTTGAGCTGTATATGTTTGTTGGAAAGAACAAGGTTCCTCAATTTGAATTTTACTGGATTTTAACATATTGGAATTTTCATTGATCTTATGAGTTTACAAAGCAACTCCATTATAAAATTACAAGATTCTAGCATGAAGTTGGATTTGATAAGTAGTGCACCAAACGGACTCTAATTTTGATTGGTTAAGAGTGTTTGCGTTTGTGTTTGTGTTTGTCCTTTTTCAACTACTTTGTCACAGAAGAATAAATTCGTGTGTATCACTTTGTACCAATGATACTACTTTTACAAAAAAAAAAAAAAAAAGGCAGTAGAATATAGTAAATAACACCTGCAATTCAGCCATATCTTCTACCTTAAATTTCAAGATCTTGGCTCTATAGTCAACTAAAAGTGTCTAAACCAAACACATATGTCGTGCGATAGGCTTTCTGTTAATGGACCACACTTGTATTTTTTTCATTGTCTTGAAAACGTTGACTACGTATGGTTGAGTTTAATCCGTGACAAACAAACTAAGAGCTTGTGACATGGCTTGGTTTCAAGTATTTGTTCTCAGTATCTGAGCAAAATTATGGAGAAATTATAGTGTGAATAGAGGTAGAAGATCATAGTTTGTTTCTCATTATAACTTTCATATTATAATTTCACATACCACTAATTGATATCACGCCCTTATATTTGCAACACTGCCTTATATCTTTGTCACTTCCCCATGATGAGAGAAGACCGTAATTATCTTTGAGGCCTTTGTAACTTGAGAAGGGTCTCTCTCTCCTAACTTCAACGGCCTCAGCCCTAGGGTAGGCTGTTGGTTTCGTGCATAGAAAAAGTGTAAATAGCAGAGATTGCATTAGTTCAATAAATCTTTTCCGATCCATTGAAGAAAACTTGCAAACTAGTTTGAACACCGTGCTCATATAAGATTACTCTATATTTGAAGTAATATAAACGCTCTCAAGTAACATGAAAGGGACATTTTAGTCAAGGTCTTTCTGGCAGGTAATTAACAACATTTTCTAAGGGGCCCTCCATATTAATTAATTTGGCTGAATCATTAAAGAGAAGACTAATTAATTTGTCATTTGATTTTTATTTATACAATAATAAAATAAAATATTACTAATAATAATCATCATCATCGATCGTCCAGTCGCCATAGATGTCTTAAAAATCAAATAGAAATATATTCGGACTAGTCTGTTAGAATTCTAATGGACAAAAAAAAGTGGATTAATTATATGTAGAATCCGAAATTTTGAATTTATAAGATGAACCTCTGCCTCGCTACGCGCTATACAGTCAACATGCTAAATGACTTTCTAAGAATGCATAACTCACTCCATCCCACAAAGATAATCTAGTAGTTATTTTCACATGGATTAAGAAATTATAGCTAATATAGTTGAAACATTAAATTTTACTTTGTTTTTCTAAATATACATTTATGTCTCATTAATTGTTCGAAATACTTTCAATATATAAATAGTTGAATAACAATAATTAATTAGAGACACATATGAAAATGAAATATTAAATGCATGTTTAACAAGGTAAGTAGACTATCTTTCTGTGATGGAGGGCATATTATAATTCTATTGCTTTTATTCATGGCATTTCATTATGTTTTTCTTGAAAAATGGGAATTTTCATCATCTTGAAAAACATTATATTGAGTTTCGTTGACGTCAAATTCTGACTTCGACTCATCGAACGAAATTTTGTTTATGCGAGAAACTTGTGTTTGAATTAGTTTGAAGTATATATGCTAAAGTTGATGGTGCATGTGTAATAAATGAAGAAGAATTAATAAGCCAGAGACAAGAAGAATGAATAATAATGGGAGTCGAACCCATTTTTTCTGTTGTTTACGTCTATTTATAGCATATATTTGCATGGGGACAACGGTTACATGCATTTAATGTCGGGGCCCACAGATACGGCATGGGAGTCAAATCAACTGGATTAAGCCTCATTTTTTGACTAATAACTGCTTAAACCATGCATGGGGCAGGTGACCACCGCTTCTATATTTAATGCTAGAATCCCATCGTCCATAAATGATAAGGCTTCTCACATGGGTGTACAAGTTGCTGCTTAGCTGGCATTTTCAGAGGTTGTGGCCTAGTCACCACGCGATCTCAAAGACGCGGGGGTTCGGGGACATAAGCTCGTTAGTTCGCTAAACCATGCCAGACCTTCATGTCGTTGAAGAGTTTAGGTCGTTGGTATCTGCAGAGAATTAAGGGCTCGCTTTTTGGTCCCATCATCATTGACCGTTGACCTAACGTCCACAAAATGCTCCCTCAAGGTCGCTGTTCTCGGGTTTCAGGGTTAGCGACCTTGAAGATTTACTCGTTATTTCTTTCGAACTTTTGCCGCCCAAAATCAAACTCTTTCGGATTTTGAAAATTCCGTCCTAGCCCGTTCTGCCGCGTGTCAACCATTTAATAGGATGGCGTACTTTAGGGATTGATGGACAGTAATCATTAGTTTGATTGATGCCCTTTCATTTCCCAATTCAACACTTTGCTGCCACCTCTTCACGTTCCCTAACTCTATTTATACCCCACTTTCCTCACCTCCCCCTTATTCTTCCCTTTCATATTTTTCTGCAGTCGATTACCAGCAAACTCCGTACCAAATTTTCCAAACTTCTTCATGAAACAAACATCTCCAGCATTTTTTTAGGCCATATGACAGCCTTGCCCGAAAGTTCAAAAATCTTCTTGTTTTCTTAAGAGTGTTTCTGGGGTTTTTTGACTATTTTAAAAGCCTGTGAGTGAGTGAGATGGATAGTGGAGAGAGTTTGCAATGGGGAAGTGAAAGAGATGAGGAAGTCAGGTGGAAGTGGAGTGATCTTCAGACGAGGATAGGGCGGAACCGGTACCGGAGCCGAAAGTTCAGTTTGAATGGACCGAGGACGATAGTGAAGAAGGAGAGTGGAATAACAATGCGGAGGCCAGTTCCAGTTGGCAACTTCTGGCGGTGGTGGTCTATGAAAAGGGACTTGCCATGGGTGTGCAAACACATCCCCTTTGACATGGGGGAGAAAGATTTGTACGTGTTGTGACAATTGTGTCACATGCATAATCGCGTGGCTTTGTGGGTCCCCTACAAAGGGGAACAGGCTCATTGCCCCCTAGAGGTGTGTGGCAGCGAATACAAAGATGTTTGAGGCAGGTTTCCATGTTTCTTTTCTCTGACTTGTTACAAGGTTATTAAGGTATTGAGGGGTTACTCTTTCGCAAATTAACCCAGTGAGCTGGAGAACTATAATTGGGGCCATCTCCCTTTCGCAAAACAAGGGTAGAGTTTCCTAGTCCCAGTGACCTCATTTCATACTATTTGTTGAAGGCCTTGCCTTTTGGGAATGGGTGGTTTTACGCTCCTGTACGACCTAAAACAAAGGGCATACACCTTTGGGGAAACTTGGTCAAAGAAGTGTCTGAGTCTGTCTCCAACTGGAAGGAGAACTGGTTTTGGGTAGGTGGTGAGTGGATGACCCCAACTACCCCTGGTGACGAGGACATGAGTGACACGCCCCACTCCCAGTACATCTAACTTACTAGAAGTGTGACGTGCGCCGACGATAAACTCCCATTAAAAACTAGAATTTACCGTCAAGGCTCATGTACATTCTAATTATACTAGAAAAATTTTGACAGCATCTCTCTTGTTTTATTAACCGACCCAAAATGTATACCCCCCAACACCAACACCAATCATCTACACATTATCACGTCACAACCTACTAATCTTCTCATTATAAGTAACACCACCTCATAATTGGATAAATATACTAAACTGAGTATGATTCACATGAGAAAACTCAATATATATTAATAAGTTTAATCCTATCAAAGCCTATCATTCATGATATCCACAAACCAATAACAATTTCTACATGGTGGCTTGAAATCTTGAAATAGCAGGCTCGACCATAATGTATTGCCCAAACTCCAATTACTACCTGAGAAGAAAATCATTTAGAAAACATATGAGCTACTAGCCCAGTGAGTGGAGTTTTATAAATAAACGTGCTTTGAAAGGTCAAAAATATGTCTTTTGTAAAATCCGTAAGATGGACAAACCACTTATTGGTTTTCACCATTTGAAACATCATTCCAGCATAATATCAACATTGATAAAATCATTGCCTACTAGAAAACATCATAAACATCATAAAATTCATTAGAGAACATTGTGAACATCATTCATTTAATAATCGTCATAAAATCCACTTGAAAACTTCATAAAAGTCATTTCATTTCAAGATCATCACAAACTTTCCCCAAAAAGTATCCAACATATCACATGATCATAATATTAAGTCATACGTGCGTAGATGGTCAGCTTGGGCCATAGGTACCTTATGACCCCTTCGCCCTAGGCGACACAATAAACAGCTTGAGCCATAGCTAGCACATAGGCCCCTTCGCCTGGGCGGTGTTCATTTAGTCAGCTTGAGCCATATAGGCCCCTTCGCCCGTAGGCGGAAGATCATAATATGGGATACACATTTGGGGGTTTTCATGCATCATAAAATTATATTTCAAATAGAAACTTTTCTCTGAAGAGCACGAATCATCATTTTATATAAGATGCATAACGAACTTTTCTTAAGAAAATATCATCCTTTGGGAAATTTCATTGAAATACATTATCATCATGAACATTGCAACTTCACGTGGAATCAAAGCATAATAATATTCATTTAGAAAGAAATGAGAGAAGAGCTCCACTCACCGGCAAAGTAGCAACATAGTTCTTTTCGTGTTTCATTTCCTTTGAGCATTTATCATTTCCTGTGATATCATATAAAATTTCACTTACATCAAGTTCCTTCTAGTTTTAGTAATTTATTTTATCACTATATATACTAAATTAGAGGCTCAATAATTGTTAAAGATTAGACTATCATAATAATAACCATTAGTATTTCATTTTCACTCTTAACTAAACTTTTCCATCAATTTTGTGTACTACTTATTGAATCAAAACTCAATCCAACTCTTCAAGCAAGAATTGAATTCTCTTATTTGGGCAATGCATATTTAAATCTATGTTATACTCAAGGACGGTATCATATGTTTATGAAATTTTCCCGTAAGGTAGAACACTTATATAAGTTCCTCGTAAATAAAATTGAGCTCAAGAAAAATATATTAGCCATATCAAAATATTCATTCACCTCCTATAAATCTGTTCTCGGGTCAGCCCTGACCACCTTCACAAAACATTCCATAAAAACTCTTATCGACCTCCAAATGATATCATTCCAATTTTGGATAATAGAAGACTCATAGAAGATCATTTTCCAACTTGTATCTTGTTAAAATTTTACTTATACAATTTGTTATGGCCTTCTAAAGTTGGAAGGGCAGAAACTCCTTATATAGCAATTACATGTCTAAAGTCTTTTTATTAAATTCACACATATATGCTTGGCTTCCTAGACTTCATTCTTAGCCTTTTTATGCTTCCCTTTTCATTAAAAAGACATAGCTTCCTTTTTCTAATTAACTCAAAAGCTTCGTTTAATTCAACAAAATAATATGAAATTTACTTCAAAGTTCCCAAGAATTTTCACATGCTAACTTTACGTAATTCCCTTCTAGTCTCCATATAATTCCAATTCCACTTCTAAGAATAATTCCACATCAGTTAAACCAATCTAAAACTAAATCATAGCCAAGTACTCAATTTCATAAAATTTTTTTTTTAAATTAACCTCAATAAATTTAAACCCAAAAATCACATACAATGCATATGTCTTCAAGAATTTTCAATTAAATCTAACTCATATCAACAACTTATCATTTTCCCCTTTTAAGTTTATCACAAGACACCATATAGCAAGATCCCAATTTCTCAATTTTTAGGGTTTATGCAAAATCAACCCACAATATATAATAGTAGTTAAAAATTAAAGTTCATCCATCTTTCAATATAAACACTAATTATTTAGCCCGAAATTATAATAATAACACCATAATTTTAACACCTACTAGAAAATACATAAACTCAAGAAAGACAATTTTTTAACTTACCTACATAAAAGCATCCAAGGAATCAAAACCCAAGTCTCAAACTATGCTCTCAAGGTGCAAACCCATCATTTCTTCTCCTTCTTTTTCATTTTCTTCTCATTTTTTTCCATTTTTTTTTTCTTCTTCTCGTGTAGAACCATCCCAGCGTGTGTATGTGTGTGTTTGGGTGTGTAGTGTGTGTTTTTTAACCCAAATGCAAGAAAGTCTTGCATAAATAGGAAAATTTGCAAACCAAGTCCCTCAGCTTTCTTACTTATTAAAAGTTAGTCCTTCATAAAATAATATTTGCCTATAAATCCTTCAGCCTTAATTCTTTTACTTTACACCCCTTGATAACTTTAATATTGACCCAAATAATTTAATTTTGACTTTGACTTAATTATTCTACCTTTGACTTTTGGTCCATAAAATTTGGTATGTCACAATGAGTGTCCCGACGAGCTACCGATAGCCCAGTAAGTAATTTTTTGGTTTACCCTTTTGTCATATTTGGCGGGATAATACTTAACTATGCTCATTTTCGCGTCAGGTGACGAGTGAGCTCGAAGTCAGCTATTAACTTCCCCATTTAAAAAGCAAGTCCAGACCGTCACTGCACTACCCTCTAACGACCGCCACATCACAGACCTGACGGATGAAGATTCTTTGATAAGAGCCGGGCTGTCCCTCCCCAGGACTGAATGCATTTCCAACGACCCTAACAATTGTAAGTGGTTTCTCATCTGAGTCTTTTGAGCAACCTTGCTCTGATCTCAAACTGTCCTGACACTTGTATTTTTCTAGGGAAAAAATATTTATCCAAAGGTCAGAAAAGAGCTAGCCACGACACCTAGAAGAAAAGGGCCGCTTGGAAAAGAAGAAAACAGCTTGTGAAAAAGCCAAGAAAATGGGGACCACTAAGCAGAGGGCTTAGCACCGAAGCAAAAGGAAGAGAAAAAGAAGCTCATGGAGCAGAAGGCCGCGAGAAAAAGGCCTATGACAAGCGAAGGCATGGTCGCTTTGGAGTTACCTGCTAAGAAACAGCTGGTCATCTAGGAGCCTACCCAAAACTCTTCCTCCCGTGCCACTTTGCCTGTTCAGAACAAAGAGGCACAGCCAGCTAAAAAAAGGGGCCTCCAGACTTGCTTGCTAAAGACCTCTATCTCTCTATAGAATTGGCTCGCCGGTCTCAATTGGAGAAGTTAAAGCAAGAAGCCTAAGGCATTGCTCAGATTCAACATTGCTAAAAAGCCCTTCAACGGCTCTGTTTCATGTCCACCATCGTCACCGATGCTATGAATAGCGTAGTTAGAGGCTGGTCAAGAAAGTGGGAGGACTTCATCACCTCGTCTATAATGGTTGAGATTCTCTAAGCCAGTGCAGCCACGCATACTCAGTCTGCTATTCTAGATGAGCATGCCATGGCTCCCTTTTGTCGCTTTATCAGAGAGACGAAGAAACTTTCAGACTGAGCAACCGAGGCTGCAAAGGTAGAGGACGAGGTGTAGTTGGCCTCAAAGGAGAAGGAGCATGAGCTTCATGTCTCCAGTGGAAGGCTACAGATTTGAAGACCGAGCTCGAAGTTTGGAGGAAGAAGAGCGAGGACCTCAAAACTCAACTAGCGACTGAGAGGTCCAACCACGAGTAGGCCTTGAGGGAGGCAGAAAACTGAGCTTTTTCCAACGAGCTCATTGGGTACAAAGCGGCCATTACCAAGTATAAGGATTTGGAGGAGTACAAGGCCAATACTGTTATGCTTTACTATGAGACCACCAAGGAGCTCCTCGGTGAAATTGAGCAATCGTGGCTGGAGTAGGATCTTGTTTTTCTTAAGGCGCAGGTCGCCAAGCTCAAGCAAGAATACGGCTATGTAAGCTCTGATGAGGAGGAGGAGAAGGTTGAGGCCGAAGTCCCTGCTCCTACAGCTGAAGTTGAAGTTCCCTCTCCTGCTGGGGAGAAAGTCGAGGTCCCTCCTCTAGCTGGGGAGGGAGCTGGAGTTTCAGCTCCAACTCTGGCGAATCAGCCTTAGGGCTTTTGTAATTCCTTTTGTATTTCAAATTTTATAAACTAAATGAAATGAATTTTACACAACTATCTGATCATTATTTTTATATTAAATAACTTCGCCGTTTCAGCAAAACGCGTGATTTCCTTTATGATTGAAGCCTTTAAATGAATTTCTAAACCAGTGTTAGGGCGATAATAGAAAGCTTGTTCCAGTTCAGGTCACGCATTCATTCAATAGAGTTGATTTTTCAAAGTGTGAGGTCATTATCTAGGAGCTGGTTCTAGTTTTGTTCGCATAAGCTTTTTCTTGAGAGTAAGGTCACTAACTAAAGCCAAAGGAATAAAGGTATGTAGTTGAGCACCTATTGGAGTCCTCCCTAAGAAATCAATGTATAATAAGTCCAAAACACTGAGAAAATGTAGACTTGCAAGGCTATTCAGTTCCTGTCCAGAAAGTTGGTTTCTAGACAAGTTGAACAATTCCAACATTTCCATTTCACTGATGCCTGAATTGATACTACGTGTCAAATCATTTCTCTAGAAGTTCAAGAAAACTAAGGGCCTGTTCTGTTTATGTTTTTTTAATTCATTTTGAGTCTTATCTTTCAAGAATAAATATTAAGTAAAAGAATGATTTCATTTCATTTGTTTTGAGCATTTTCAAAATTTTAAACTGAAAAGCTCAAAACAAGGGAAATGACATTTTGTACTTTTGAGCTTTTCAGTTTAAAAATTTAAAAATGCTCAAAACAAGGGAAATAAAATCTTTTTTTTACTTAATATTTACTCTTGAAAGATAAGATTCAAAATGAATTCAAAAAATATAAACAGAACAGGCCCTAAACTTCTTAAATCAGAAAGTTCTAAAGGAATAGTTCCGACCACTTTATTAAGAGCAGTCCAATAAATTTTACATTTATTTTATCTTTATTCTTTATAATTAAGGAGAAGAACTTCAATCTTGAACTGTACATGCTTGCTAGAGTCAAAAAGATTCCTAAATATGAAGTTTTTGATTTTAATGGATGGGAAATTAACTCCACTCGGCAGAGTACATGCCAGGGCATGTGATTGATGCGCCGGTTAAGATCATATTTCCAGTAACATAGTGCACAACAGGACCAAAGTAATAAACTTCCAAGACAATGGTCAAGACTTATCTTACATAAGCATGTCTATGATACACAACAGTTCAAAAATAACAGCCAAAGCAAACTCACAATAAAGAAAGTACACTCCCATAACCAAAACTTCAAGCATACAATAAACATTCTTGAAAACATTAAAGACACATATACAGGGGAAAAAACATCGAGACTTTGTTCACCAAGAACTTAATTATTTGAAGTAGTCCATCCACTATGGTTCCTCATTTAGACACTTCCATGCCTCAATCTGTCAAGGCCTTCGAGTTAAAACGAAGACAGGCGGCAGGATACGTATTTCAAGTACCTGTGAATACATAAAAAAATTGCATTTAATGCTGTATATATTGATAGGAAGTCAATTTAAAGGAGTAATCCAATTAGATACCTAACTTCATCCCCGCAGTTTCCTCCGCAATCTTCTTGCACAAATTGTTGTTGTCACGTACATCCAATCTCCAACCCTGTTAAAGAATCTGAAAAAAGTGTTTCTCCAAGAGTGCACGAACAATAGAGTACAAACAACAGCCCAAAACCCTGGGAAAAATCCTAGAGCCATGGACAAATAAAACTCTCGAGTACTAATTAGCCTATTATCTTCTTCATTACGGTCAGCCCTACCCTGATCAACCTTTGAAGGACGAGGAGCCTCTCCAGAACACTTGGTTAGAGGAGCCCCACAAAGTTTGTTCCCAGCATACGCAGAGGAGTTAAAGCTTTGTAGTTGAGTACTCAATGGAATCTTCCCCGTCAAATTATTGTTTGATATGTCCAGAAAGCTTAGAAAATTTAGCTGCGCAAGGCCAGTAGGTATCTCCCCAGAAAGCTTATTTGTAGACAAGTCAAGGCTTTCAAGCATCTCCACCTTCCCTATGCTTGAAATGATGTTTCCTGTCAAATGATTCCTTGATAAATTCAATGAAATTAACCCCCTCAAGTATGAAATTTCTTGGGGAATCGTTCCAGCTAGTCTATTACTTAAAAGATCAATGCTCTTTAGAAGCCCTAGCTGTTTGTATAATGAATGTTGTCCTTTCCAATAAACAAAAGCACTGTCAATGAAGTACTCATCTGGATGGTAAGTAACACCAGAGATCTTTTCGGTTGAACTTTCTTTCTGACCCAAAGTAGTAAAATTACTAAAACAATGTGGGATTTTCCCAGACATGTTGTTATGAGAAAGGTCCAAAATTAGAATATTGTTAAGCTTGCAAATTGTTGGAGATATGTTTCCATGGAAATTATTAAACCGAAGGCTAACAACTGTCAATTCCTTTAGGTACAGGCCTATCCATGCTGGAATACTACCTGTTAGCTCGTTTTCTCCTAAATCAAGCATCCTCAACTGAGTGCAATTCTTTAGAGAGGACGGAATCTCACCAATGAAATTATTGTTACGCAAATGCAACGTCTCAAGTGAATACAAAGAACCGAAACCCTCCGGAATTTTTCCTTCAAAATTATTACTTGCCAAGTTGAGAACCTTCAGTCTTACTAAGCCAATCCAACAGTCAGGAAGTCCTCCTGATAACTGGTTATTTGAGAAGTCTAGAAGCCAGATTTTTGTGGTCTTGGAAGTGTCTATGTGAGCTTTGCGTTCTAAAAACATATTTTGGGGAAATGGTGGCACTGGACCCTTGAATCTGTTATGACTTAAATCTATATATAGAGACCAAAAAGGGAAAAGATCAGGTATTCTGTCGTTTATGTGGTTATGAGAAAGATTCAAGTATTCTATATAGGGCCTCTTCCACAACCATTTAGGTACAGTATCACATATATCATTATATGAAAGATCAAGGTAAGCAAGTGTGATCTGATTGTGAAGCCATTTTGGAAAATGAGGCCCCAAGCTGCAATTTCCAAGGAGTAGAATTTTCGCTTGGAAAGGCGGAACCCAATCAGAGCTCAAGTTCAAAACCAAGGAGTTGAAGGATAAATCTAGATGCCGATCTACTTCGCAAGTTTATTAGAAAGCTGTGCTTCAGTGATTGTACCTTCAACCATATTTGAACCAACACGTAAAATATTGAGTTTGGAAAGTTGCCAAATGCTTTCTGATATCCCTTTCAATTGATTCCTTGTGATATCTAAAACTGCCAGTGATGGAAGATCGCTGTCAAATCGGGCAATGATCCAGCAATTTGATTGTCCGACAAGACCAAATTGAACATACTAAAATGTTTGACAGTTAAGTTTTGTGGCAGAAATCCATTCAACTTATTATATGAGAGGTATAGCGACTCTAAGAATAAAAAGTGGGTGATATCTGGAAGGGGACCGAATAGTTGATTGTTTGAAAATAACAAAACCTCCACTCTCCCAGGTAACCTTTGGAATAACTCTGGAACTGCTTGACTTAAGTTATTGTTGAGTAGATTTAATGTGCGCAAATGGCTAATATTCTTGAAGGAGTTTGGAATACCACCTTTCAGCAAATTATCATTCAAATAAAGCTCCTCTAGAAAAACAAATTCCCCAAAGGAAGCTGGAATTGGACCATCTAGTTGATTGTAGGACAGGTCCAGAGTCTGTAAAGTGGTGAGGTTCCCAAGTTCACAAGGAATGATGCCACTAAGTGCGGCGCCATTAAGTATCAAGTGTCTTAATTTTCTGAAATGGCCAATGATTTTCGGAATTTGCCTTCCTCCAAAATCAACATTATTGAGGTTCAAATACTGCAAATGGAGCAACTCAAGTATCGCAGGACTTATGAATTTAACTTTCAAAAACGCGTTACAATATATAGCAAGATTGCAATACTGATAATGCAAATCAAGGAGGATTATATGACCTGTTCTGTTGCTACATGCTACGCCAACCCATTTGCAACACTCCTTTTTATCTTTGTTGCTTCCCCATGATGCGAGAAGACCATAATTATCTACTAGGCCTTCCTTAAACTTGAGAAGGGCTTCTCTCTCACTGTGTATGCACCTGGTGACTTCAACAGCATCAGCCCCGGGGCAGGGCGTTGGTTTCATGTAGAGAAAAAATATAAATAGCAGCAATTGCACTAGTTCAATAAGATCGGATCCGATCTCATTGAAAGAAACCTTGCAAATTAATTTGAACACTTTGTGCTCATCTAAAATCACTTTATATTTGAAGTCATACAAAAGCTTCCAAGAAACAAGGAAAAGACATTTTCTATAATTTGTCAAGGTCTTTTTGGCATGTAATTAACAACTTTTTCTACACGGAATAATCTCGTTCAAGTTCGATTACCATTTTTATAAGAATCCATCCATATCTTCAAAATTCTACCGAAATTATCCGGATTATGAATCCCCAATTCAGTTATATTTATCTTTTTCAAGCTAATAATCTCCTCCTCAATTAATCCAGTTCTTTGTCATTGTATTTCATTTATGCTATAATACTTACCACAGTAGTGCCTTTCAAAAAAAAAAAAAAAAGTAACAGTAATAATAATCATCACCATCATCAAGGTCATTTAGACATATATATATATATATAGAGGTAGTTTGAGGTACATTCTATTGTGTCCTTTAGACACCATGTTATAGTGTCTAAAGGACTGTGTATTAACACACCATTAGGTGTGTTAGGTGATGGGCCCTGACCTAATGGTGTGTTGCCACACAGTCCTTTGGACACTATGAATACTATAGAAAGACCCGGTTGTTTGATCCATATTTATGTGACATAACAGCTTCCAAGCAACACGGAAAGACTTATTTATTTCGTTAAGGTCATTTAGGCATATATATAGAATTACTTAACAAAATTTTCTACGCTGTAGGGCCCGCCATATTAATTTTGGTTGTACCTTTCCTTCTACCTTGGCGCTTTTCCTAAATGTGAACAAATTTAATTGTTGGGATCATATTCTACCTCAAATTTCAAGATCTGGGCTCTATAGTCAACTAAAAGTGTCTAAAACGAAAACGTGCACAGTGGGATAGGCTTTCTGTTAATGGACCACACTTGTATTTTTTTTCATTGTCTTGAAAACTTTGATTACGTATGTTGAGTTTAATCCGTGATGAAAACGTATCTGGTGCGACAGACTTTCTTTTAATGGACCACACTTGTATATTTTTTCATTGTCTTGAAAACTTTGACTATGTATGTTGAGTTTAATCCGTGACGAACACACTAAGAGCTTGTGATATGGCTTGGTTTCAAGTATTTATTCTCATTATTTGAGCAAAATTATGGAGATATTATAGTGTGAATAGAGGTAGAAGAAGTGAAGAGGATTTTAAGAGGTTTGAACTGTGTGGTTATAATTGATTAGTTGTCAATTAAGCAATGTGTGACGGGATTATAACTTTTGGAGAATTTTACAAAATTAATGAGGATCAGAGTTTATTTCACATTATAATTTTCATATTATTATTGCACATACCACTAAATTGATATCACGCCCTTATATGGAACACTACCTTTTATCTTTGTCGTTTCTCTACAATGAGAGGAGACAACAATTATCTTTGATGCCTTTCCAAGCGACATGTCAAGGACATTTTCTATATTTAGTCAAGGCCTTTCCGGCAGGTAATTAACAACATTTTCTACACGGAAGGGGCCCTCCATATTAATTTGGCTGAATCATTAAAGAGAAAGACTAATTCATTTGTCATTTGATTTTTGTTTATACAACAATAAAAAAAATATTACTAATAATGACCATCATAATCGATCATCCGGTTGACGTAGATGTCTGAAAGATCAAATACAAATATATTCGGACTAGTTTGTTAGAATTCTAATTGACAAAAAAAGTGGATTAATTATATGTATAGTCTGAAATTTTGAATTTCTAAAATAAATCTCTGCTTCGCTACGCGCTGTAAAGTCAACATGCTAAATGACTTTCTAAGAATGTATTATTATAATTCTATTGCTTTTATCCACGGCATTTCATTACGTTTTTCTTGAAAATTAGAAATTTTCATCATCTTGAAAAACATTACATTGAGTTTAATCATTGACAAACACGTATGGTCTCTCCCTCTATATGCACCTAACTTCAGTAGCAAATACGAAGGACAAGTAATTCATGCATAGTGAAAGCACAAACAGCAGGAAATTCAGTAGTTTAATGGACTGGAAATTATCAAATGATTTCATGGATTTACAAGGAACTTTGTATCATGAAACTGGACTTGGTACTTAGTTTGCCAAACAGACCCTAAATTTCTATTTTTCAATAAAAATTGTATCACTATACGGGAGCCTCTAATTTCCTCATATAAAGATGGTGTAACTGTCCAAATAAGCCATCTTGTTTTCCCCATGCAAGCAGGCTCCTCAACCAGCCTTGTCAGCCCACTCATGTCCTTCTTCAGCTAATTCCTATTAGATGAATAATTAATGAAAAAGAGACTTAAATTGAAGGAAGAACGCCTTCCATAATGAAAATTTCACACATAGCACAAAGTCTATTAACACACAAAAGAAACCATGTAAAATCCTATTGCTGTCAACATAATCATCACTATTTTATATAAAAAGCCGAAAGGGCTTATTTACTGTTCATTCAACAATAACTTTTTTATTTTTTTTAAAGGTCTGCTTAAAGTCCTATATTTTTATTTTTTTTTCAAAGCTTGATAAGTCATCACACCATCTGGAAACTTCTTCTTCTTTTTTTTATTAAAAAAAAAGCTTGCTAACCCCACACCTTATATATTTGGATTTTTCTTATTTGCATCAATATAATAGAAACCAACGTCTCAATATATTTCTTATATTACTGCAAACTAAGTGCTTTAATATTTATGTTACAACAAATCCGTCTAGCTATCTCAAAATCTTCAAAAGAGTTCCATACAATTAATATATATGATATGATTGTTAAATTATTATTAGTAACATTAAGCATAATTTGGTTTAGTACTTTGATATCTTTTCTCTGATGCATTGCTTTATTTAATAGTAACCTTTAAAGGTACATTTGATTTTTGTATTCTTACATTCTTTCCAATTTTTAGTTTTTTTGTTTTGTAATGAGTTTTGGAAATGAGTATGTAGAAAACCACTATGCTTATCCATATGTTATGTATTTTTCAAACACATGTGTGCAATATATATGTGTTTACTTATCTTTTGTAGTTTTCTTCTTTTTCGTTATCTTGGCTTATGATTTCCAAAAAAATTATACAATTAGTGCATATATATAATAACGGCAAGATTTACCCAGTAAATCTTCAATCAGGACGATTTTATTGTAAATACTTATTTTTTTAATGAAGTGGTGCATACTTTTAGCTTTCATATTTAGTTTCTAATATGTTTATTTTCTCAAGTCTTCATACTAGACATTATTTTATTTTACTTATATAAATATGTGGCCTCATGTATTAAAACTCCTTCATGTTTATATTAGATGTTTTAAAAATGAAATGTATCCATTATTCATATCAGAATTGAGAAACACATCGTAGCAAATGAAACTCCTTTAGCAAATGAAACACATCGTGTGTATTTAACCCTCAACTGTTTCCCTCTTTCTTATTTCTTATTTTATCAATGTTTTGCTGATTTGAAAATCTTCTGATTTTACTTTTTTTATTGTAATGACATATTGTGACTCATAACAAACTCAACAAACTACAAATTCCACGCGGATTCAAGATGAAAAATAAAACTGAACACGTGCAAAGCACGTGCTAAATTAGTATTTATTAAAAAGAGAAGAGAGAGAGAGAGTCGAGACATTGTTCATCAAGAACTTATTATTTGAAACAGTCCATCTGCTATTTGCTGACCATGTCTATATGGTGCCTCTGTTAGACCCATTTTTCACCCAAAACGTAATATTCCATGTGCATCCCCCAAATAGTGATTTTATAAGGAGAGTTTAGCTCTTCCTTTACGGAGTGAAAACTGTCACGTAGTTGCATATTCCATGTGCATCCCCTCAATAGTGATTTTATAAGGAGAGTTTAGCTCTCCCCTTACGGAGTGAAAACTACCATGCAACCACGTGGCAGTTTCCACTCCATAAGGGGAGAGCTAAGCTATCCATAGCCAGACTGCCCCCCAATATGACAATGTCTTTCAGCTAAAACGAAAGACGTGTGGCAGGACACATCCTTCAAATACCTGCAAATACAGTAAAAAAAATATATATATATATATTACGCTTAACACTGCATTTATAGGAATGCAACTCAGAATAATAATATGATTAGATACCTAACTTTTGCGTTGCAGTTTCCTCCACAATATTCTTGCACAGATTATTGTTGTCAGGTATATCCAATCTCCAACCCTGTTAAAGAAGCTAAAAGAGGCATTTCTCCAGGAGGTATGTGCCTCGTGCGTTCAGATAAAGGGGGCGGATTTTTGTGTTGGGTTTAGCCCAACCCTTAGCTTTTCTTTTCTTTTCTTTTCTTTTCTTTTTTTTAATTGATGATTAATTGTCCCAAAATTTTTGCTTCTAAAACTTAAGAGTAATAATGTTTAAATGAGTAAGTAGTCTTTTGAAATTTTTGTAGCCTCCTTGTTTGCTTACAAACTTTTTAGTCACAGCCACCAAGGCCAAAACTCTTAAGTCAAACTTTTGTAGTCACAGCCGCCAAGGCCAAAAGTCTTAAACTAAAGGAAGAGCACCTCCAAAACATAGCATAAATTTTTTTTAGAAACATAGAAGAAGCCATGTAACAATCTATAATATAAAATAGTTAACATTCAGACTTTGTTCATTAAGAACTTATTATTTGAAATAGTCCATCCACTACTTGCTTGACATGGTCTATTAGACACATCAATGACCCATAGCCCAATATTCCATCTGAATCCTGCAACCTTTCAATGCTTTTAAGTTAAAAATGGGAGGGGGTGCATGTTCCAAGTACCTGTGAATTCATAAAAATTACATCTGATGTTGTATTGATATGATAGTAATGCAATTTAAAGGAGTACTCTAATCAGATACCTAACTTTAGCCTTGAAGTTTCCTCCTCAATCGTCTTGCACAAATTGTTATCGTCACATAAATCCAACGTCCTCCAACGTTGCTATAGAATCTGAGAAAGGCATTTCTCCAAGAATGCACGAAGGATAGAGTACCAACTACTGTCCAGAACCTGGAAAAAATCCTAAAGCCATGGACATATAAAAATTTCGAGTACTTATTAGCCGATCCTCTTCTTCAAAATTACCTATCTTACCATGATCAACAGTGGAAGAATAGGGCGCATCTTCAGGACACTCAGCTAGAGGAGTGCCACAAAGTTTGCTTCCAACATAAGCAAAGGCATTCATGCTTTGTAGTTGAGTACTCAATGGAATCTTCCCCGTCAAATTATTGTATGACAAGTCCAGAACACTAAGAAAATTTAGCAGTGCAAGGCCAATGGGAATCTTCCCTGAAAGCTTATTTCTTGACAGTCGAGGATTTCTAGCTTCTCCATCTTCCCTATGCTTGAAATGATGCTTCCCATCAAATGGTTCCTCGATAAGTTAAATGAAATTAACCCTCTTAGATAACAAATTTCATGGGGAATAATTCCAGCTAGTCTGTTACTAGAAAGATCAACGCTCTTTAGAAGCCCAAGTTGTCTGTATAATGAATCTTGTCCTTTCTAGGGAAGAAAAGCATTGTCGCTATATTTATTTCTTTTATTATATACATGGAATATACTTTGGGCTGAAGTGCTTGTCTGAACTAAAGCATGAAAATTGTTTAAACATTGTGGAACTTTTCCAGAGATGTTGTTCTGTGAAAGGTCCAATATTTGAATATTGGTAAGCTTGCAACTTGCTGAAGAGATCGATTTTTCCACTAAAATTGTTAACTCAGAGGCTAAAAACTTTCAGTTGCTTTAGGTATAGGCCTATCCATGCTGGAATACATCATGTTAGCTTGTTTTCACCCAAGTCCATTGTTCTCAATGTAGAGAAATTCCTTAGAGAGGAAGGTAGCTCACTAATGAAATTATTGTTCCGCAAATTCAATGTCTCAAGTAGATTTAGAGCACCAATAGTTGGAATTTTGCCTTCCAAATTATTATTTGCTAAGTTGAGAACCATAAGTTCTCCCATGCTCATCCAACAATCAGGAAGTTCTCCTGTCAACTGGTTATCTGAGCGTTCAAGAAGCTAGATGTTGAAGCTATGGGAAGTGCATATTTGAGATATGGATCCTGGAAGCATATTTTTGGACAAGTACCAAAACCAATTGTGAATAATCGTGGCACAGGACCTATAGTCTCTTACATCTATAGTTTCAATATTCCCGAGATTTGGGAAAAGAACTAGTAGCTGGCCATGGACGTGGTTATGGGAAAGATTCAAGTATAGAGGACATGTTCCACAACCATTTAGGTACTTTGTCTGATATACTGGCCTTGGTGTGCCCGCGGGCCTGGCCGGCTTGGGCCTTGCCCCATTTTTAGGGCTTGGCTCAGGCTTTTGAGGCTAGAGTCATGGACTGCTCGAGCCCGTCAACTCATCTAGCACACCTAGTCACCGGACAACTTGTATTTTTCTCATCATCTTGAAAGACATTGAGTATACATTGAGTTTAATCTTTGAGAAAGACATCTGGTGGGTTCTAGCTGAATTTTTTATATTTTGCTTGATGGTGTGCATTGTTTCCCGCAGCAAATCAGTTCCAGCTAGTCTACTACTTGAAAGATCAATGCTCTTTAGAAGCCCCATCTTGTCCTTTCCACTAAACAAAATCATTATAGATGTAGTAGTCATCTGGATAGAAATAACACCATAGATACTTTCGGTTGAACTTTCTTCCTGACCCAAAGCCGTAAAATTGTTGAAATAGTGTGGGATTTTCTATGACATGTCATTATGAGAAAGGTCGACAATTAGAGTACTGTTATTAAGCATGCAAATTTTTGGAGATATGTTTCCAAGCATATTATTAAACCAAAGGCTAAAAACTGCCAATTCCTTAAGAACCGAAACCCTTAGGAATTTTTCCTTCAAAATTATTACTTGCCAAGTTGAGAACCTTCAGTCTTACTAAGCTAATCCAATAGTTAGGAAGCTCTTCTGATAATTGGTTATTTGAGAAGTCGAGAAGCCAGATATTTGTGGTCTTGGAAGTGTGTATGTGAGCTCTACATTCTAAAAGCATATTTTGGGGAAATGGTGGCACTGGACCCCTGAATCTGTTATAAATTAAATCTATATATAGACCAAAAAGGGAAAAGATCAGGCATTCTGTCATTTATGTGGTTATGAGAAAGATTCAAGTATTCTATAGAGGGCCTCTTCCATAACCATTTAGGTACAGTATCATATATACCATTATATGAAAGATCAAGGTAAGCAATTGTGATCTGATTGTGAAGCCATTTTGGAAAATGAGGCCCCAAACTGCAATTTCCAAGGAGTAGAATTTCCACTTGGAAATAAGGAACCCAATCAAAGCTCAAGTTCAAAACCAAGGAATTGAAGGATAAATCTAGATGCCGCAAATTCACAAGTTTATTAGAAAGTTGTGCTTCAGTGATCGTACCTTCAACCATATTTGAACCAACACGTAAAATATTGAGTTTGGGAAGTTGCAAATGCTTTTTGATAGCCCTTTCAATTGATTCCTTGTGATATCTAAAACCGCCAGTAATGGAAATGCTGTCAAATCGAGCAATGATCCAGCAATTTGATTGTCCAACAAGACCAAATTGAAGAGACTAGAATGTTTAACCGTTAAGTTTTGTGGCAGAAATCCATTCAACTTATTACCTGAGAGGTATAGTGACTCTACGAATAAAAAGTGGGTGATATCTGGAAGGGGACCAAATAGATTTGTTTGAAAATAACAAAACCTCCACTCTCCCAGGTAACCTTTGGAACAACTGTGGAACTGCTTGACTTAAGTTATTGTTGAGTAGCTTTAATGTGCGCAAAATGGCTAATATTCTTGAGGGAGTTTGGAATACCACCTTTCAGCAAATTATCATTCAAATCAAGCTCCTCTAGAAAAACAAATTCCCCAAAGGAAGCTGGAATTGGACCATCTAGTTGATTGTAGGACAGGTCCAGGGTTTGTAAAGTGGTGAGGTTCCCAAGTTCACAAGGAACGTTGCCACTAAGTGCGGCGCCGTTAAGTATCAAGTGTCTTAATTTCTAAAATGGCCAATGATTTTCGGAATTTGACTTCCTCCAAAATCAACACTATTGAGTTTCAAATACTGCTAACGGTGCAACTCAGGTAATGTAGGTCTTATGAATTTAACTTTCAAAAACGCGTTACAATACGTACCAAGATTGCAATACTCATCATGCAGATCAAGGCGGATTATATGACCTATTCTGTTGCTACATGCTACGCCAGCCCATTTGCAACACTCGTTTTTATCTTTGTCGCTTCCCCACGATGAGAGAAGGCCATAATTATCTACTAGGCCTTCCTTAAACTTGAGAAGGGCTTCTCTCTGCCTCTCTATGCACCTGGTGACTCCAATAGCCTCAGCCCTGGGACAGGGTGTTGATTTCAACTTTCATGCAGAGAAAAAGTGTAAATAGCAGCAATTGCATGAGTTCAATAATTCTTTTCCGATCCATTGAAAGAAAACTTGCAAATTAATTTGAACACTTAGTGCTCTTCTAAACTCACTTTATATTTGAAGTCATACAAAAGCTTCCAGGAAACAAGGAAAGGATGTTTTCTATAATTTTTCAAGGTCTTTTTGGCATGTAATAAATTAACAATTTTTTCTACACGGAAGTGGCCCTCCATATTAATTTGGCTGGATCTTTTAAAGAGAGGACTAATTATTTTGTCATGTGAATTTCATTTATGCTATAATAATTACCACAGTAGTGCCTTTCAAAAAAAAATTATCAGTAATAATAATCATCATCATCACCATCATCGTCGTGATCATCATTATCATCTAACTGACACAGATTGTTCACAAAATCGAATAGAAACATACAGAGTCCATTAGAACTCTAGTGGACAAAATTAGTTGTGTATAATCTAAAATTTGGAATTCCTAAAATGAATACTTGCATCCACGCATTGTAACTTAACAAGCAAAACGTCTTTCTTAGGATGTATCTGTTCGGTTTTAATCCTCAAAAACACCAAGTTAAACAATGGTTTTAAAAAAAAATACAAGAAATCAAGAAAAATAAAAATACCTTAAAACATTGATATAATTCTATTACTTTTATCAGATATCATTATGTTTGTACAGTATTATGTGTAATGTAGAAATTATCTTTTTCAATTGGGAGAGATGGTTGAGTGGACGTGTGCTCTTCCGATCTAATCCGTTATACGAGTTATTTGAACGTACGAGTTATTTGTACTGAGGATTCGTACCCCTCTCTTTCATGCATATTCATTTGTTGAATATATATTTTTTCTTTGTTTAATTTATGCTTTCCCTTCTGCCTAAGCCATTTTCTTAATTATTATATATGGTAACCAGTTTAATTATTGGAATGACAATCTATCTCAATTTTAAGATCTCGACTCGATAGTCAACTAAAAGATTCTCAACCCACATGACATAGTAATTTTCTATAAAAACATATCGGAGCCCAATCTCCAATCAGAACGCGAAACCTCACCTGTGTTAGGTGAGGTGTCGCCATATCATTGGAGATCGGGCTCCGTAATTGGAGCCCGATTTGTTTTTATAGAAGGACCGCATAACATACGTGGTGGAAAAGGCCTACTGTTAATGGACGACAACTTGTATTTTTCTAATCATCATGGAAAAAATTGAGCATGTTGAGTTTAATCTTTGACTAAGCATCTGGTGGGTTTAGCTGAGCTTGTGATATTTTGCTGGTTGATGTGCATATTTTTGGCAGCAAATTAATTAGTCTTCCCCGCGACAGACGTCTTGGCCAGTTAACTTCTGTCCACTCAACATTGACGGCTGATATTTATTCCAAGGTAATCTATAAACAGAGATGGAAAGGTGTTGTTGAACTTAATACATTGGGCTACCACAGCTGATATTTTTTAAAGACATAATAAATATTATAAAAATGACATAGTATTAGAGTATGCAAAGGTTTTGAACTCCAATCTTAATTGGTGTTGTTTGACCATAAATTCTTTCTTGGTTACTGAAGGAGTTATCTGTCTCTGTCTATCTGATTGATGATCAGTTACAAACAAAGAAAGCAAAATCATACTGTTTTATAATCAGCTAGGACATAAATTTTCTCCTGAATCTTGTCATGGAGTTTGATGATTTATTGAAGACTTAATCGGGTAGTTCCTGAGTTGAAGTAGGAAATTCACCATGAATGCTTGAGGAACAAAAACAAGTGATGAAACCAACCATGCATAAAAACTTTATGATAAGCATCGCGTTTAAATTTATTAAAAAAATTTAAAAAAATAGAGGAATACAATTTAGAACATCTCCAACATCTGATACTAAAAATATAGCCTAAAGTGTCTTTAAAAACATAAAAGACACCAATAACATTATAAAAGCATAATAATTAACACTGTTGCTACATTTAACTCCTTCCAAATTGCAACACTCCTTTTGATCTTCATCTCATCCCCACAATGAGAGATCGCCAAAAAATATTTACGAGGCCTTCCTTAAACTTAAGAAGGGCTTCTCTCCCCCTCTCTATGCACCTTATAACTTCAACAGCCTCTGCCCCAGGGATGGTTGCTGGTTTCACGCTGGGACAAAGTATAAACAGTAGCAATTGCGCTAGTTCAATAAATCTTTTACACACCATTGGAACAAAACTTGTAGATTTCAAGCTCTTTGTTCTCGTTCTAAAATCACTTTATATTTAATGTAGTTTGATCCATATTTATGTGACATGAAAACTTCGAAGCAACTCAGAAAGACTCTTTCTGCATTTATATTTATGTTTTCCTTCTGCCTAATTAAGCCCTTTTCCTAAATGTGAACGATTTCAGGATCTTGGCTTTGCAGTCAACTAAAAGAGTCCAAACCCACGGCATACGTATATAGTAGAAGATGCTTTTCAGTTAATGGACCACACAACTTATATTTTTCCCATCATCTATGAAAGCGTTGACCATGTTCTGCTTGTGACCGAGTTTGGTGCCATGAAATTGCTGATACTGAAAGTTCATATATTTTCAGAGACCAGAGTGATTTTTGCATGATATTTTGATGTGCAATTTTTTCATGGCAAATTAAAGTCTTCCCCGTTTGAGGCACTGGACTTCTATCCTTCCCATCTGCAAAGAAAATTTATAAACAGTGGTGATGTATTTGTTGAATCTTCCAGGCATCAGGATTTTTCCACGGCTGATTTTGTTGAACATAAAGTAAATACTATACAATAGCCCAATTTAAACTTTTAGATCAAGTGGATTTTATACGGGGTGTTAGAGTATGTAATGGTTCTAAATTTAAATTTCCACCGTGCCCAATTAAATTAAATTTGCACATTTTAAGTTTTGATGAGAAAACAAAAACAAAAATCCCACCTACCTACATATAAGTGAGCAATGAATTTGTATTTGCTGTTATATTCTTGTATTTTCACACCTAAAGATAGTAGTCGGATCAAATATTTTCAGAGTTGAGTTTCTTGATCAAACTTAATTTGCTTTACAAAATTTGACAAACTTACTAGTTGCTTAATGGCATTTGAGGCACTTATTGTCACGTGAAAGATTGGAATATTTTTATCCCATCCTGTGCTCTGGATGAGTTGAACCTATATATAATATGTTGCAGCAAATAAGAAAGCTTCTTGTAACAAATCAAGAGCTAAAATGGCAAAGTATAGATATTAACAAGAATTTGCAATGCGGAAACAGGAAAGATTCAATAAAAACCACTAATTATCAGCTCTCTGGAATTTTCTCTTGAACCTTTTTGTATATAATGCCGTTTTCACATATATCCAGTCTCCAATTTTGTTCCAGAATCTGAAGTAGGAATGTCTCCATGGATGCTTGATGTACAGAGTGCCGATAACTGCCCAGAATCCAGTGATAAAACCAGCTGTCAGACAAAAATAGAACTCTTGAGTTATAAACCCATCTTCTTCAACAGTGTGCACCTTGCCAAGATTAGACACAGTAGCGTCAGGGGAATCGCCAGGACACTTTGTCAGAGGAAGCCCACAAAGTTTGTTATTCCCAGCATAAGCCGAAGAACTAAAGCTCTGTAGTTGAGTGCCTAATGGAATCCTCCCCAACAAATCATTGTATGATAAGTCCAAAACGCTGAGAAAATGTAGACTTGCAAGGCTGTTGGGGATCTTTCCAGAAAGTTGGTTCCTAGACAAGTCGAGCCATTCCAACATTTCCATTTCACCGATGTCTGAAATGATACTGCCTGTCAAATGGTTTCTCAACAAGAAAGCTCTAAAGGAATAGTTCCAACCAGCTCATTGCTAGAGAGATCAATGCCTTTTACAAGTCCAATTTTTTCGTACTTTGACTCTTGTCCTTTCCATTGAACCAAAATGTCATCAAAGTACCAATGAAAATTAAAAGCACAGCGAAATATTTGGTCATCAGGGACCATAACTTCAGTGCTTTCAGTTGATCCATTTTTCTGAACCAAAGAAGTAAAGTTGTTGAGACACCTAGGAACTTCACCTGATATGTAGTTCCTAGACAGGTCCAAGATTTGAATATTGGTGAGATGGCAAATTGTTGAAGGTATCATTCCATGAAATTTATTAAATTGAAGGCTAACAATTGTCAAACTTGTTAGGTATCTACCAATCCACATTGGAATGTTTCCCGTTAGCTCATTTTCTCCCAAATCAATCATTCTCAACATGGTACAATTCTTCAAAGAGGGAGGTAAGTGACGAATCAAACTATTATTGCGCAAATGCAACGTCTCAAGTTGATACAAGGCTCCAAAACTGAAGGGAACTTTACCCCAAAACTGATTATTTCCCAAGTTGAGTACTCGTAAATCATTTATCTTCATCCAGCAGTCGGGGAGCTCTCCTGACAACTGATTATCAGAGAGATCAAGGATTTTGATGTAGGAGACACTGGAAATGTTGCGTATGTGAGAAATGGATCCTGATAACATATTCTTGGAGAGCCGTACTTCTACTGAATTGAAAACAAAGGATGGGATTGGTCCCCAAAAATAGTTTGAACTCAAATCTATGATTCTATGAAGAGCAGCTTTTGAGGACAAATCAGGCAATCTACCACCGATGTTGTTATGGGAAACATTAAATGTTATCATTTGAGGCATATTCCATAACCAATGAGGGATAGCATCTGAAATACTAGCAAATGAGATATCAAGCTCAAGAAGAGTATGCTGAGTTTGGATCCACTTGGGAAAATGAGGCCCATATGGCAACGACTGAGGTGCACAATTTCCAACTGGAAAGGAGGAACCCAATCGGATCTCAAGTCGAAAGACAATTTATTGGAAGAGAAATCCAGATCTTTCAATTGGGTAAGGTTTGCAAAATGATCGTCAGTTATTTTACCTTCCAAGAAATTTGAACCAAGATACACACCTCGAAGATTCCAAAAGACACTCAAATTTGGCAATGATCCCATAATTTGATTATTAGACAAGTACAAATGTACGAGGCCTGAAGGTTGTCCAAATCTTTGTTGTACAAACCCCGTTACTTGATTGTTGTTAAGTCTCAGCTCCTTTAAGGATGAAAGTCTGGTGATGTCTGGCAAGGGACCATAAAGTTGATTGTAGGTCAAATCCAAATTTTCAAGTGAACTTATGTCAGATAAGCTCAGAAACAATTTTGTAACAGATTGATCCAAATGATTATCGGATATGTTTATTGTCCTAAGAACAGAATTCCCCCTAAACTTTGGAATCCCACCATGGAACATATTCTCCTGTAACCGAAGGTCCTCGAGAATTGTCAATTCCCCAAAAGCATCGGGAAGAGAACCATCTAATTGATTGCGAGAAAGATCTAAGCTAATAGCACTTTTAGTAAGGTTAAACAACCACAGGAATGTGAAATTAGAAGTCAGAAAATTTTTGGATAGATCCAGAATATCAAGAGAAGGCAATGATGAATTAGCAGAGGCATCGACGACAGGAAGTACATCAAAAAGCTGACAGAACTTTTCAACAGAGGAAGCTTTGTTATCTCATGTAGCCACTTGGTTCCCATAAGGTTAACAGAACTCAAATCAAGAGATGATAATGAAGAAAGATGAGAAAGCCACTCAAGGTTATGAACTCTGAGGCCAACATTATCAGCAAGTTCAAGAGTCTGCAGATTGGTAAGGTTACCGAGTTCAGAAGGAATTTCACCAATGAGGTTTGCATCTCGAAGTATCAGTTGTCTCAAGTTCTTGAATGAACCAATAAATTTTGGTATTTGGCTTCCTCCAAAATCATTTTCACTAAGATCAAGATAATTCAAATGTCGCAACTCAACCAATGCACGACTAAACTTACCTCTAAGTTGCAGACCACTCAGAACAAGTGAAGTCACCCGACTAATTCTGTCACTACAAGTGACATAATCCCAAACGCAGCATTCCCTTTGGGCTATTCCACTTCCCCAAGACGCTAGAACATCATCGTCATCTATAATGTCTTTCTTAAACATGAGAAGGGCTTGTCTCTCCCTCTCTACACACCTCACTTCATCAGCACCTACAACAGTATGTTTTATGCATAAAGAAAATATAACTAGTAGTAGCTTGATAAAGATTTTAAGCTCCATAGCGTTCTTTTCTGATTATCGGGTTTATATATAGGACGAACAATACATAGGTTAAATTTTTTTTTTTTTTTGAGTTCTTTAAGCTTATGGAACAGCATCTATATATACTACCATAACAAGTAGGAGTATATTTCTAGGATTCCACTTAAATTTCTTACAGTGTGCACATAACTCTTGACTTTGCTATTACCTTAATTATTCAGGATAGGAATTAGTCATTGAAAGCTGCTTCCAATTGCTTAGAAATGATAATTTATATGGGAATTTGGATAAAAGTAAAAAGAACTTCAACAAAGTGCTAATTCTAGTGCTGCAATAGTCATTACCATTACAAATATACATAATCGTTTAATTGAATTTTGAGGCACTTTTGTGAAGTCAAGCACTCAAATCAAGCACTTTGAGGCGTATGGCAGCTAGGGTAACATATGTTTTGAAATCTAAGCAACCCACAAAAGTGAAATGCGTGTTTGTCAGAAAATACTTATTACCTAACCTTTAACTTTGATCTACTAATAAACGAGTTGGCATGACTCATTAAAAGAGACTAACAATTCACATTTCCCAATTCCTTTTCCCTGCAAACTTAGCTTCTAACTATATATTTGCCATCTTTTGGACGTAATGTTTTCTTTGTATGTGTTTCCTTGCAACATCAATAGACTAATCATGCCACTTGCATGAGGAAAGACATGATTCAAAACGGAAAAACAATGGAAATCCTACACATGATATCTATGTATATATATACTAGGTAATAGCAGTTAGTTAATGGTATTCACAAATCAAGAATGCTAGTTGTGAATCATAAAATGGGTTTACTGAGTAACAAGTTAGTGTCAAGCATTCTGATCGCAGTTTTCTTACTAGCCATATGGTGCCCACCTGTGTTAGGGGACCGGGGAATTCCCCCAGCCTTGGTAACAAATGCAAAGTCAGTGCCACAGCATAAGTTGTGCTCGCCAAGTCCAAGTCCAGGTCCAGGTCCGGCTCCAGGTCCAGGTCCGGCTCCTCCAATTCCAAACTTACAATGCCTGATAGGTTGTGCGGGTGACGTAATGGCTTGTTGCGTCCTCTGTCTATTGAAAGGTACAGTAACTTGCATTATCGATTGTGGCGTGAATAACATGGTGTGCAACGGCAATTGCCTTGGACAACAGCTCCCTCCCCTGGTGCCTAATAATTTTCTCCCGTAATGTACATCGGTTTCTTACAAGTGCAAGAGAATTATTTCTTGGCAACTTGGACTATATAAAAAGATATTTGTCATCTATGATCTTTACCAGAAACTTCATAGTATGTTTTTAGGTATAGTGTAACATATTTACTATTTTATGTTGGAATAATTCAAGCCCGGGTTGTATTAATGTATTCAAGAATTCTGTTCTGCTTCATGTAATTCATGTCTATATTGGCTAAATAGAGATGTTGATGTATGAACTCTGCCGCATTCCATCCATCATATATCTCAGACGGCTGCTGAAACATCGAGTAATTTCGGACACCTCGTTGTATTCATTTTGAGAAACTATGTTTTGGGTAGAAAAAAGTGACATTTAACAACGTAGTGACAACAAGAGTGTAGGAAAACACAATTTATCGTCTCAAAAAGGCTGAAGCTTACATATAAACGATCACCAACATTACGTCTCAATAAACCAGTACTATCCTGGAAAGACTTCTTGTGGCCAGGAGTTCCTCCCCTAGAGTTGATGTAGCATCCACAATTTAATTTTGAAACTTCACAAACTTTACATATTAGCACAATGTCGAACAAAATGACACGTGGTTTCCACGTGCTTGGTTCAATCATGAGAATTAAGAAACAGTCCCAACCAACAAAAAATGCTGATTTGTTACTAACAATACTTTGGTACATTTTAAAAAGTACGCATAGGTTTGAAGTTTATGCTCAATGTTTCTCGCTTTATTACGCATTTACTAAACATTATCATGCATGTACGTAGCCAGGGTATTTGGCTAGTGCGGTCAGAATTTTTTGGTTTTGGCGGGGCGGTTGTCGGGACGAAATTTTAAAAATAGAAAATAAAAAATATTGTAATTAAAAAAAAAGCAAATCTGAAGGACATACATTACAACAATTCTTTGCGGGTTTTTATAATCTGAAACTGCTTTACAATCACTTCATTATCAAGTTTGGAACATATATATCTCTTTACATGACAAGCAAGGCAGTCATTCATCCACTCAGATTTGTAGCAGAGGTGAAACTACTCCAAATCAAATCAAGAAACTGATATTATATCTGTAATTTTACAATATTTTCGAATGTCTTACATTGATTAACAAATTTCATAACGGAAGCTTCAATACAAATAGTGGGGACAAGACGTACAAAATGAACAAAATGGTTTTTGTCTTCACAAGGCTAATTACTTAAACTACGAAGTTGTTATATCTTAAAGAATTCTTAAAACTTAACACCACATGTTGTGTTAATAGAAATATTTCATTACTTACCAAAACATGCAAAATCATTAGAAAGTTTTTATTTTGAAATATAAGTTTCAAACCATTACAAGGACTACCATGTAAGGCGTAAATATATATATATATATATTATAGAGAGGTGAGCATATTTATAAATACAAAATGTATTAAATTCATAGTTGCTTCTGTACTCACTTCAAAGACACGTTTCCACTACTTCCACAATTCTACTCTTGTTCACGGTATGTTCCAATGTCTGGCTTGCCTTGCTTAATTTTCAAATGTCATAACTTCAATCATCTACAAAAATTTTAGTAAAGGAGGAGTGAGTACGAAGTACTCAGTGAGTAACAAAACTCTTTGATTCACCATTCAATTGAAAGATTTATTTCCAAGAAGATCACTGAATGCACAAAGCTCTTTAATGCACAAGAGGGCCCTATCACTAGTTAAACTACTACCCGTTGTGCACGCAAGAGTCATATCAATTTAATCAATTCAATCATGGCCATGTATAATTAAGTAGATCCACAATTAATCCCGATTAACCCTTATCGAAGTTCTAATTCAAAGCAAACACCACACTAATCTTCCCTATCCCGGGATTATTGAATATGTCATAGTGTGGAAAACAATCTAAAGCAATTCAATACAAACATGTAGAGCAACTAGTAATTCAAATACAATAAATCAATCTTATTTTTCAATGTATGAAAATACATAGCCATTTCATGAAAAGACTTCAATCAAAACCATACTTATCGTATCAAAACTTTATGAATGCAAAGAGGAAATCAAAGTATTAGTTACTCACCTCTTAACTTGATTTTTCCAAAGATACTTTGAGTTATTGACAAATATCTTCAAAACATTCATTTCTACACTTAACTAAACTCTTAAGTCAACCATGTGCACCACTTATTGAATTAAGACTTAATTCAACTCTTGAAGTAAGGATTGTTTAATTTTTCTGTTTGGGCAATGTACATTTGAAACCATTTTAAAATCAAGAATAGTGTCTTATGCTTATGAAATACTCCTATAAGGTAGAAAACTTATATAAGTTCATCATATATGAAATTGAGCTAAAGAATACTACGTTGAAAATGCCAAAATATTTTTCAACTTCCTAAAAATCTATCCTCGGGTGCCTACTGATCACTTTCACAAAACATGTCATAAAAACTCCCACGGGTCTCCAAACGGTGTCATTCAAGTTCCAGATGATAGACAACACATAGACGATCATTTTTCAATTTGTATCTTGTTAAAATTACACATTTACTATCAGTTATGATCTTTTAAAGTTGAAAAGCAGAAACTGCATACATAATACTCCCATGCCTAAAGTCCTTTTATTAAACTCATACATACATGCTTGGCTTCCTATAATTCAACATTTGCTTCTTATGCTTTCCTTTTCATTAAAGAAGACACTGTTTTGCTTCTTCCAATTAACCTGAAGCTTCATTTAATTTAACAAAATACTATGAAATTCACTTTAAAGTCCAAAAGAATACTTCATTCAAATTTTTAACTTCAATTCTCTCTTCTTAACTATAATTTCATATAGTAACTTTACATAATTCCCTTCTAGTCTTCATTAAATTCCAATTTCATATCGAAGAATAATTTCACACCATGTAAACCAATAGAAAACTAAATCAAAATCATCTACTCATTTATCTAAAAATTTCTTAAGTCAACCTTAATAACTTTAAACCTAAAAATCTCACACCATGCATATACTTCAAGAAATTCAAATACATCTAACTTATATCAACAAACTCATCATTTTCCGCCTATAGGATTCATTATATCAAGCCATATATCAAAAACCCCAAATTATAATATAAAATTAAAACTCTACTTACCTCTTATTTTCCAAGGATTGTTTGAACAATTCTAAGTGGAAAAATGCCTCCAAAACTTTGATATTTCTCAATCAATGTGATGTTTTTAAGTTGGATTCTCCCTTTATATGAAAAGGGGTCTTTTTCAAGTGAAAGAGAGATGTTTTGGTGAATTTTTAATGGTGTTCTATGCCCCTCTTTGTTTATGGACGAATGCCCTTTTATATTTGAAGGTTTATGAACCACCAATAGGAAGAAATGTAAGTTTCCTTATATAATTTTTGAGATTAGCCAATAGAAATGAGGGCAAAGATCTTTTGGAAGTTTTATCTAATAAAATTGGAGAGAAGTGTTCTTTTTATTTTCTCATGTAGTTATTTCATAAAATGACCAAGTGGCATTTTAAGGTTTCTTAATTATTTATTATTCAGTAAGTCACCCTACTTAGTATGATATTGCAATTTGGTTGTTATGTTTTTGAGTCATACTAATCAAATACTATAGTTCTATTATAGGCATCACTTGAGCCATGATCTTTTAATCATATGACACAATTAATGTAATTTGAGTCGTTATTCAATCATCGTCAAAGTAACAATTATATTGTCAATAATCACTTTCTTGACATTCATTGGTATAACAATATTACACTTCAATACAATCAAGTTGTGCAATCCAAATAATTCCTCCATCATTATCAAAATAATGGTCACATTGCTAAATTCGTTCTTTAAGATTTTACAGAATGTTACAATATCATACATATCACACTGTTTATGTGGCCGATGTAATGACACAAAACGTGTGGTGCTTGAATAGTATTGTAAAACTAAATAAGTGGAAGTTACTCATTCAAAGCCCTTTTCACGCGCCTGGGTTTTGATCTTTCGGCCCAACTGCTAAGCCCATAACCCACAGAAAAGAATTGATCGCCCAATGCTCTTCCCATCGTAGGGTTTAATTTTCGCCTGTGTCACTGCCAGAGCTTGAATCTTCTTCCCCGATTTTCCAAAATACTGCAGCAGAAATGGTAAGATTATCAATCTTCCCTCTCACACATGCACAAACTTTTGGATATTTTTATATTGGCAATTCTCTGATTATTATAATTTGATACTTTTTTTCCCCTTACATCAGATTATCCCAGAGAAGAACCGGAGAGAGATCTCCAAGTACCTCTTCCAAGGTTCACTACTTACAAATTAGGAGTCTTTGTGTGATTTTGTTTCAATTTGTGTATTCGCTTGTAACGTGGGTTCAGTTGATTGTATCTATTTCAGAGGGTGTGTGCTATGCGAAGAAAGATTTCAACTTGGCCAAGCACCCGGAAATTGACGTTCCCAACCTGCAGGTGATTAAGCTGATGCAGAGCTTCAAATCAAAGGAGTATGTAAGGGAAACCTTTGCTTGGATGCATTACTATTGGTATTTGACAAATGACGGTATTGAGTTCCTCCGAACTTACCTTAACTTGCCATCTGAGATCGTACCTGCTACTCTTAAGAAGTCTACCAAACCCCTTGGCCGTCCTTTGGGCGGCCCACCTGGTGATCGCCCACGGTATGTTAAGTTGCTAATCTATTTTTCCTTCATTTGTTATTTGCTTTGTGACTAATGTCACTAAATGCACTTGGGTATATTAATGGCTGTGTCTGTTTTGATTATCGTGGAGATTGATGGAGCAGTGATGGTAACATTTATTCCGCCCTAGAATTTTTGCATTTGACTTAAATCATTACGGCTGAATTAATACTTGTAACCCAAAATTTTATCGGAAATTTATTAGGGACTGACTATTATTGTGATTCATCTTTCTAGTGTCTGTTCTGAAGTAGGCTGCCGATTTGTGTCTGTGGTTTTCTGTTGCAGTGGACCACCAAGATTTGATGGGGATAGGTCAAGGTTCGGAGACAGGGATGGATACCGAGGTGGACCAAGAGGACCTCCAGGTGACTTTGGTGGTGAGAAAGGTGGAGCTCCTGCTGATTATCAGCCTTCTTTCCGGGTAATCTCCTGTCTCTGGTACTATCATAGTTGAGCCATGATATAAATAGTTTCTTTCCTTCTTATGGATTTGTGTCTGGACTGGGACTTTCTGGGGTCTTATTGAAGAGATTGACTGTGATACTAAAGAACATTTATGAACCGTATGATTGGCATTACCTATTCGGTTATAGTGACACATCATCGTCGAATACCACCTTGAAACTGGATCTGAATGCTAGATTTTCAATCTTTATCTGAGGATGCTCATGAAAAACATGTCTGTACTTCTAGAGTTGCAAATAGATGATTGAAAAAGACTTTTTTTTTTTTTTTTTTTTTACTACTCTTCATTAATTCTCTATTTCTCTTGGTTCTGGGACTTCTAGGCAATGTACCTGTTTACCATGTTGGTAAAAATAATTGCTTCTAAAATTAAGCTGGTGGTGCAATATCATATGGTGACTTTTTCACAAATCAAATGACTGTGATTGGCTTGCACCATATTCTAGAAGGGTCTACTTTTGTAATTTATTTGCCCTTCAAAAGCTCATTTATGCATGAATTGTGGAAAACGTGTTATACATATACATATACATATACATATATATATATATATATGAGTACAAGGTTGGGATTCTAGGGGTGAGATGGTGGCTTGAAGCCGGATCATATTCTGGTAAGGAGGTATCTTTACCACTAGGAGAAGCTCCCTTGGTCTGAACATGTGTTAGATATGAAGGCTAGTCCTGTTCTTAATTTCCTTTGATATTACATTCCACTTCCTGGACTTCCTTATGGTTCTCTAGGATTAGGTGCCTTGTTCTAATTGCTATTAGTTATACATTTGTTAAAGCATCCACCTTCTATTTTACAAACAAAACGTCATCAAGTGATACTCCATAAGATATAATTGGAAACTCTGTTATTTGCATTATTACACCACCAATGCATAGGTCTGGATCTGAAAAGCTGAATGAAATTCTATTTTGTGCAATCATATGTTGAGGAAGTTTTTATCCTTCGTTAGTTTGTTGTCTGATTCATCCGTTTGTGTTCATTCAAACCATTGTGTTCATTCAAACCAAATTTGTACATATAGATTACATTTGGTAGACTGGAGTAGACCAGTTAAACAATTAGTATGGAATTGAACGGGTGGTTGGAGTTAGATGGTCCCGCTAGTACCATATTCCTTTTACTGTCCACATAATTTTCTACAAAGTTTTTTATCCAATCTAATCTTATACTCCCTCCGTCCCAAATGTGTAGTCCACTATTCCCTTTTGGGATGTTCTAAATATATAGTTCTCTTTCTTTATTAAGAAGTCTAATTTGCATTATTTTACTTATTTACCCTCATTTAATATTTAGTTAAAACTGTCAATTTTAAATCTACTCATTAAATAAGGGTAAATTCAGAATACGGATTGCAAAATGTATGTTTCCAATACAATTTTTAATCCACGTGAAGAAGCAAAGTGGACTATATATTTGGGACATAGGGAGTATATCAATCTTGATATCGGGAGTATATCAATCTTGATATCGGTGCAACAAAATAACAAGAGATAGTGTGTATCCCATGTTCAACTTGATTTTTCTAATGAATTTGTAGGGTCCTGGTGGAAGACCTGGTTTTGGACGTGGAGCTGGTGGGTTTGGTGCACCACCCCCGAATTAATGCTGGCCATGGATGTCCAGTCCTCGAATTTCATTGTATTTGCAGACTTAGGGCTAGGATGCCAAAATCCGTATGCAAAAATTGGTGCCTTGGATTTACTCAGAAGTACCATATTGGCACCATCGTGTCTTCTACTATTTTGTTATTGGGATCTCAAGGTTTTTATAGGATTCAGTCTCTTATTATTGGCTTGTTTTGAGTCCAAGAATTCTTAATGTACTTGTGATTGATTCTAGCTTAATCCCAATTTTATCTTGATGGCCAGAGTTAGCATGTGTCAAATGTGATTTTGATATAATTAGACGTGGATGTTCAGTTTTCAGTTTCGGCCAATGAAGGAACCAAAACCAAATTGAAAATATCAGCTTTGGTTCGGTCATTTAATATATTTCAAAACCCAACAGCTCAGTTCCATTTGTTTTCAGTTAATTTTCAGTTTTTTGTTTGGCCTTTATGTTCGATATACTTCACTAACTATTAAAATGATAACAAATTAATGGAGAAAAATGTTGAAAACAGAAAATACGGCTAGAAAATTGTAAAAACGACACTAAGTTAAAGGAAATGGTAGTCAAAACTGTTAAAAAGTTGTACTAAATTTTTTTTTGTTTTGTTTTTTTGGTGTTGGGGGGGTGGGGGGTTGGCCGAATTAGCTTCAAAACAAAGATTTAATACAATGTAAATGATTTTTGGTTCAGTGTTAATTCTAAATGAAAAGTGAACCCAAAAAATCATTAGATTCTCGGTTTCGCTTCTCTCTATTTTTAAGAAAACCTCAAATGGTTTTTGGTTCTTTTTGGTTCGGTTTCAGTTCAACTTACTCGTTCCAATTATTCCATCCACCCCTGGATACAATTCAACTTTTGCCATCCTTGATTCCTTCTCAACAAGAACTTAATGAACCGAGGAGTTTTGGCTGGATCCAAATGGGGCTGAAACTACCGGACGCCACTGCGAAAAACTTGTTGGATGATGCATTATATGGCAGTAGTTTTTATATTATTGTACTAGTCAAAACCAGCAACTTTTTTCAAACCTGACTTGTGCTCGAGTCATGTATGTTATACATACCTTCTCCAATGAAGGTCAGTTACCTTATGAAATTTAAATCATTCATAAATGAATTCTTTTTATGTTAACTGGGTGGTTACCTTGTAAACACCCAGTTAACATAAAAAGAACTGTGAACTGTGAACCGAAAATCCAACCAACTGCTGTGAACTGTGTCTAAGAATTTTCTTATCCATGCCAGATCATAATCTGAAAAATGAAAAATGATTCCAGTTCTTCCGGGATGGAACACGTCTTTAAAAACTAACATTAGTAAACATATATTCAGCCAAAAGTAACACCGATCGAAATCACATTTAAGACAGAAGTTATGACCACAAGACTTGCGACATCAAACTTTTGCACGATTGAAACACAGCCTAGCAAACCTTGCAGACACTCCAATGGTTTTCCCTGACTCCTTGCAGACACAAAAAAAATCACATTCACAATGAAACCAAAATCTTCTAGTCAACCTCCTCCATCTTGCTCTCTTCATTGCCGTCTTCCTCAAGTGCAGGCATGTCTGCATCATCACCAGCTTCCTCATCCTCATCAATGCTCAATCCAAGCTTCAACATTCTGTGAATTCTTGAAGCGAAAGTGTTGGGGTCATCCAGACTAAATCCAGAAGTCAGAAGTGCAGTCTCAAACAGCAGCAAAACAAGATCCTTAACAGACTTGTCATTCTTGTCAGTCTCTGCTCTCTTCCTCAATTCCTCCATGATTCCATTGTCAGGGTTAATCTCCATTGTCTTCTTGCTAGACATGTAAGCCCCCATGCTGTTGTCCCTCAATGCCTGGGCCTTCATGATCCTCTCCATGTTTGCCGTCCAACCATACTCTCCAGTAACCAAGCAGCATGGAGAGTCTACAATCCTATCAGAAATAACTACTTTCTCAACCTTGTCTCCAAGAATGTCCTTGACAACCTTGCAAAGGCTCTCAAATGATTTCTTTTTCTCCTCCTTTTTCTTCTTTTCTTCCTCTGTCTCGTCATCAAGCTTCAATCCTTCTTTAGTGGCTGAAACCAGCTTCTTGCCATCGTATTCTTTCAGCTGGCCAACAGCATATTCGTCAATGGCATCAACCATGAAGAGCACTTCATAACCCTTCTTCTTCAGCCGCTCCAAGAAAGGAGAATTCTCAACTGCCTTCTTGCTCTCTCCTGTAATGTAGTAGATGTCCTTCTGCCCCTCCTTCATCCTGGTGACGTAGTCCTTAAGGCTCGTCACTTCATCACCACTCTTGGTTGAGTGGTACCTGAGCAAGTCAGCCAATTTAGCTCGGTTCTGGCTGTCCTCGTGGATACCCAACTTCAAGTTCTTTGAAAAGGCTTCATAGAACTTGTTATAATCCTCTTTGTTCTCTGCAATTTCATTGAACATCTCAATGCACTTCTTCACAAGGTTCTTCCTGATCACCTTTAGAATCTTGTTTTGCTGCAGCGTCTCACGAGAAATGTTGAGAGGCAAATCATCAGAGTCAACTACACCCTTGACAAATCCCAGATATTCCGGGATAAGCTCCTCGCAGTTGTCCATGATGAACACCCTCCTGACATAGAGCTTGATGTTGTTCATCTTCTTGCGGGTGTCAAAGAGATCAAATGGAGCCCTCTTTGGAACAAAGAGGATGGCTTTGAATTCAAGCTGACCTTCAACAGAAAAGTGTTTAACAGCAAGGTGGTCCTCCCAGTCATTGGTCAAGCTCTTATAGAAAGAAGCATATTCCTCCTTGGTGATCTCCTCAGGTTTGCGCAACCAGATGGGCTTCTGCTTGTTAATGAGCTGCCACTCATGTGAAACTTCTTTGATCTTCTTCTTCTTTCCCTTTTCCTTATCTTTCTCCTCGTCGACCTCCTCAATATCACCCTCCTGTTCTTTCTTTGGCTCATCATCCTCATCATCACTGATCTCCTTTTCAGTGGTCTTTTCAGTCCAGAGATAAATGGGATAACTGATGAACTCAGAGTGCTTCTTCACGAGATCCTTAATTCTCCTCTCCTCCAGGTATTCCAACTGCACCCAAAACACAAAAGAAATGTCTTGTTAGCCAACTATCATCCCAACATTCACTTATCATTATTCCAATAGCTGGATATATAATTACATTGCTCTTCCTTTTTCTTTCTCAGCCACACATTCTCAACGTGCAAAGCGGAACTTAAATTCCTTTTATTTGAAATTCACGCTTCAGATAACATGCATCCATCAAAATTCAAATTTCAATGCGTTCAATTACATTTATAATTACATTGTTCTTCCTCTTTCTTTCTCAGTCACACATTCTCAACGTGCAAAGTAGAATTTAAATTCCTTTTATTTGAAATTCATGCTTCAGATAACATGCATCCATGAAAATTCCAATTTCACTCTGTTGAATTACATTTATCATCACATCAACACTGCTAGTTATAACATCTAGATCGGTTGAATATAAATTTTTAACCAGCGCGCACATACACACTTCACCTTCATTATCCTAAGGTAAGTCATATACAAATGCAGATGAGTAGAAAAATATTTACCTGATCTTCCTTCAGGAATAAGGTGATCTTGGTTCCCCTGCCAAGTTGCTCTCCGTTGACATCCCTTGTAACAGTGAACGAGCCACCAGCTTGTGATTCCCAGATGTATTGCTCATCATCATTATGCTTGGTGGTAACAATCACCTTCTCAGCAACAAGATAGGCAGAGTAGAAACCGACACCAAATTGTCCGATCATGCTCACATCAGCTCCTGCCTGCAGTGCCTCCATAAACTCCTTGGTACCAGACCTCGCAATTGTTCCCAAATTATTCACCAAATCTGTACAACGTCAAAATTAAAACCACGTCAATTCCATCATAAACTTTAAATCATCTTCAAATCCTTAGAAACAATGCACCTCGTCCTTATATGAGATCCATTGAAGCTTAACATTGCAAAATCGGATTAGCGCGTATTCTATTCATGTAAATCAAGACGAACTACTGAATTTAGTCAGCACAAAACGTCACTATTTCCAGCATGGAAAAACTAAGAAAGAAAATTCCAAAAAATTTACAAATCGAGTATATTATCACAATGTAGTACCTGCTTTGGTCATGCCAATGCCGCTGTCAATAATCGACAGCATCTTATTCGCCTTATCCGGCACAAGCCGAATGAACAGCTCTGGCTGCGCATCAAGCTTGCTCTTATCGGTCAGGCTCTCGAATCTAATCTTATCCAGCGCATCCGACGCATTGCTGATCAACTCTCGGAGGAAAATCTCCTTGTTACTGTAAAACGTATTGATGATCAAACTCAGAAGCTGGTTGATCTCCGCCTGGAAAGCGAAGGTCTCAGCATCTGCCATCTGAACGTCTGCCATTGCAAAACTATTGGAGAACGATGATTACAGAGAGTGATTAAGAGAATCGGAAAGAATACTTCACAGAGTTCGGCGATTTCGAAGTGCATAGAGGGGAAACTTTTGGGGGAATTTTATACAATGGATTTTGGGTTCTAGGAGGTTCTATTGGGGGACTTTGCCAAGCAAAGAGATGCGAAGACCAGGGGCTTCTGGAGTCTTCTATCAACGTCTGGAGGGGAAGCTTGATTCTATTTGAAAGGGAAAATAGACTTTGGAGTCCCTAGTCTTTCATAAACATTTGAATTGAAACATAACTTACTCTACGTGCTTGAGTGTATCTTTGGCTTACTTATGTATAACGTCCCTCACGTTTAAGGTTAGCACAGAGGAGGTCATTGACATTTCATTTTGGCGGCTAGACACTCCCAACATTTATGTTTAGCTGCAGAAAAGGTCCTTGTTTCATTATTATATTGACTAAAAAGCTCAAGCTTGATTCTATTAGAAAGGGAAAATAGCCTTTGGAGTCCCTAATCTTTCATACACATTTGAATTGAAGCATAACTTACTCTTCGTGCTTGAGTTTATCTTTGGCTTATTTATGTACAACGTCCCTAACTTTTAAGGTTAGCACAAAGGAGGTCATTGACATTTCATTTTGGTGGTAGACACTCCCAACATTTATGTTTAGCTGCAGAAAAGGCCTCTGTTTCATTATTATATTGACTAAAAAGCTCTTATATTTAAAATAAATATGATTTATTTACATGAAAGGCCCCTAATGTGAAAAAGCCAAAAAGGCCTTCAACCTTTTTATCTGAAGTTAGATACCTAACCTTCCTAAGTTCCTATTTAACTGTAAAGAAGGCTATTGAAAATAGAAGAAATATGATGGAGAAATGAAGAAATGGAAAGGGAACCAGACTCGAAAAATGATGAAAAATTAAAAAATTATGATGGAAAGCAATTAAAATTATGATGAAAATTGAAGAAATTAGGAGGATAAAAAAAGAAACAGAAGAAAATCTAAAAAAGTGTACAGCAAAAAAAGAAAAATCTCTAACACAGAAAATGAGACTTCGTCAGACAAAGGATACAGTACCGCATTCATTGGGGATATCTCAACTCCCAAAGTAAATTTTGCACTGCACTCAAACCATACTTGGACAGTATCAAAATGCAAGTCCAAATCTTGGACGTTAAATGTGTATTTTATCAAGTGAAAGAGTTCAGTTGACCGGAGCAAATTCTTGTTTAGCCATGGAATTAAAGAAGTCTTATTTTGGCTTTGTGGGGGGGGGGGGGGGGGGGGGGGG
>CAVNYN010286564.1:0-23757 GCA_963692815.1 Nyctanthes arbor-tristis | reverse complement strand
CTGTGTTGGAGAACAAGGCATGGGTTCCGATGGGCAATTAATGTGGAAATTCTTGGTGAACATACTCCATTCGAAATAATCATTGGATAATTCTTGTGCGCAGGAATGCCATGGCTCAACAAGGTTTCTTTTTATTGGACAGATATTCATTTAAAACTTAAATATCATGTTACCATTTAAAAGTTTGATATGGACCGGCCAATTTATTTTTGTTTTTGCAGTGGATGCCATTTGAAGAATACACAGCCCAACCAATTGTTCAGCAAGACGAGCTTCTGAGGTATATTTCTGATGTATGCTTAGCAAAGAAAGAACGGGGCTACTCCGGATTCTCTCCTGTACCTCTGGGAACTAGTTTTTCTGGGACGAAGGGCTACTTGTACTTAAACAAGAAGGGCATCAACTTGTGATGAACACTTAGTGCGATTTTGCGGCATTGTGCAAATTCTAGATACAAAGCAAAACTGGACCTTTATAATGGGATAGTTTTGTGTACAGGTCTTTATGGTCTTTAAGTCTCGAAATCGTGCATTCAAATGATTGTTGTTTGAAGGCCATTTATTCGAATCAAAAGACCACAACTGGTATTATTGTAACGATGCGTTACTCCTTTTATTTAACCTTAAATTGGCCAGTCAGTCGATAGTAGTTGGGGACGTGAAAATTCTATCTTCACTTGTAAACACAAATTGGTTTTCATATATATAAAATAAAATGGTTTAAGTTCAAGTTATTGTGCCATGCACATGTTACGCGTACATATATGTTTGTTTGGACCGTCGAAGATATTAATAAGTATATTATTTTATAGTAACGCCTCGAAATTTCAGCCGACACAGCTTGTGACAGGTCTCCACATACTCGATAATTTCTACATTAAAGAAAGAAGAAATAAACCAGTAATAATAAATTGACAGGTGGGACAATTCATGCAGTGGACAGTAATGTCATTTCGTTTTATTATCTTTTTGTATATTTTATTTTTAAATTATTAGTTAATTAACACTTGAAAAGAAATTCATGGACTGATTACAGTAACCCCAAATCATTATATGATAATATCATATGTTTGTATTTATTCGCAAAAGCCTTATAGTCTAACAACATTTAAATAAGCTGTCCACACATTTTGATTAATGGTTCGATTTCCAACCACTGTAGTCTCCTTATAATGTTAAAATATATATTCACTTTAACACGCCTTACAAAATGTTGATTTGTTAGAATAAACCATTCTCTTTTAATCCATGTACTTGTTTAGTCTTAATCAAAACAAATTAGTTTTTGAAGATTAACAAATTGTAATATCATACTAATAAGATTTAGGGTTCAACATTAAAAAACTGCCTTTTCTAATTGTCATTAGAAACAGTTCACGCCAATCGCATTGGGGGAGGCGGGGGCGTAATTAAGGCAGTGGCCCCACTAGGCCTAGGCCTACCCAGTTCCTTTTTTTCCCATAAATTTAAAGAAATAAAAAGGAAAAATTATACAAATAGTTTAGTCGTGCACTTTAAAATCTAGCCATGCAACGACAGCTAGCTAGCTACACGCCTGCAAGGAACATGCGACAAGCGCGTGGTACTGTCCGTGTATTAATGGGCAATTATTATTGAATGGATCTGATGGTAGGAGAGAAAATTTAATGAGGTTACACATTCCTATATTTGCATTCATAGATCATCAATAAATAAATACTAGTAATTATCATCAATTTATTCATGCAATGTAACAGAGAATTTTATTGTTCAAGAAGAGATATATATATATATATATTTTTTGAAAATACGGGATCAATTCTCATTAGATAATAAATCGTCCGGTACATTATGAGATAATAAAGATTGAAGCCAATCAATAGGAGCAAAAGAGATAACATGGCTGCAGCCAACTCATGTTAATGTCTCTCTCTCTCTCTCTCTCTCTCTCTCTCTCTCTCTCTCTCTCTCTAATTGCTAAACTAATGTTGCTAGAAAGATAAAATTTAAAAGTATTTTTCTAATATACCTTTTAATTTATTACTCACTCCGTCTTACAAATATATTCCCCATTCACATTTTACACAGATTAAGAAAGTGTTTGATGTACTTAAAAAAAATTTAACTTATAATCTTTACATTATTCCCTTATTTACGCATCAACAATATTATTAAAAAAGTAAACTTAACCCATTATCTTTCTACTATGCCCTTATTTAATAAGCCTCTCATAAGAAAAAGGGAATATAATTCCAAAAACATAAAAAATGAATATGGGAACATCTTTTGGGGGACGGAGAGACTAATTATTTCACTTTAATAGTTTTATCTCCGTCCCACAAAAATAGTATTGAATACTAGTATTTTTATTATTCATCACAGAAAATTAGCATACTTACCATATTGAATATGTCTTTAATTTTTTATTTTTAGATATATGCCCCTAATTAATATATCTTGTCTTGTTATTATTCCACATCAACTACCTAACATATGCATTGAAAATATTTTTAAACAATTAACGAGACATAATAGTATATGTGTGTCTGAAAAAATATAAGTAAAATTTAATATTTCAACTATATTAACTATCGTCGTTTAATTTGTAAGAAAATAATTTTTGGACTATTTTTTAGGGATAGGTTGGCCCTAAATATTACTCCTTCCGTCCCACAAAGATAGTCCACTAGGTATTTTTATGTGGATTAATGATTAATAGATAATGTGGGTAAAACATTTAATTTTACTTTATTTTTTCATATATATCCTTATGTCATTAATTGTTTGAAATATTTTCAATGCATAGGCAGTTGAATAACGATAATTAATTAGGGACATATATGGAAATGAAACATTAAATACATGTTCAATATGGTAAGTAGGTTATCTTTTTTGGACGGACAAAAATAGAATAGTAGACTGTCTTTTTGGGATGTAGGGAGTATTAATATTTGATGAATCCAGTACACTTGTCTACCCACATTGAATGAGATATTATTATATGATTAGTTAGTTAACTAACTAGGTACTCCTTCCGTCTCAATTAGGGGTGGGCATCCGATCCGGTAATCCGACAAACCCGACTCTACCGGCCCGAAACGGGTCAGATCGGGTCGAGTTACTGTAGCAATCGGGTCGGCCGCGGGTTGGGGATAGAGAGGACCCGACCAGGTCGGGTCGGTTTCGGGTCGACTCGGTCCAATCCGGGTCAACCCGCTTAACCCGACTCGGTCAACCCGGTTTTTTTTTTTTTCGTTTTAAGATCACAACGTTTTCATTCTTTATTATTAGCTTGTTTTTCTTTTTACAATTTCACTCAAAACACTCAAAAATTCTCTCTCAATTGAAGTTCTTTATTTAGTTTTATTAAACTTGAATCACATTGAAACGTGCCTAAAAAAATAACAAAATTCGATTTTTAATTTTTTTGGGCTTAAATCACATTGAAATATGTCAAAAAAATAAATTGGTGAAATTCTAAGCCGAAATTCAAGTTGGGCCAGTATTGGGCCGGCCCAACCCGAGACCGGGTTGAGTCGGGTTATGGAACCGAGTCGAGTCGGCTCGGTTCCAAACTCGCCAACCCGACTCAGTGTCGCGTCGGGTTCGGGTTGTGGCCAAACCCGACCCGACCCGTCCGACGCCCACCCCTAGTCTCAATTATATGGTCCACTTTTCCATTTTTAGTTGTCCATTATAGTCCTTTTTCTTTTTTTGAGGAGTCTAATTTACATTATTTTACTAATATCACTATTTAATATGCTCACTCTGTCGCACAAAGATATTCCCCCTTCATTTTTCATATATTAAGTAATTAAAGTTGTTGAAAATGTAAAATTTAAAAATATATTTCTTAACATGCCATTTGGTTTATTTAATTTAATGTTTCAATTATATTAACTATAATTTTTTAATTTATGTGAAAATAACTACTGAATTATCTTTATGGAACAAAGGGAGTAATATCTAATATGTGTGAAAAATCAAAGTAAACAATCTATTTGAGACGTCGGAGTATATTATTGAAGTGGATATAAGTATGAAATTTGTAAATGATATTTGTGCTCTTGCAACCCAAAATTTGTAGATCTAACATGTGTATTATCCTCATACTAATAAATAATACCTACAATTTCAAAAAATAAAAATAAAAATAATACATACAATTTTATTGTTTTCTCTATAATAATAATAATAATAATAATACGAAAGTTAAAAAAATCGTTGTAGAGCAGTAAAATTCTGAACTCGATGATTACAAAAACTAGAGAACCAAAAAACATAATAATGAATCACACAAAGCGTCACTTTCTTAGTAACTTCTGTCTATTCATCAACAAAAGAAAGCAAGATCTTCACAATAACTAATTTAACTGTAATGAATTTGATATAATAATGTATTTATAATAATAATGGATTAAAGACGAAGTCAGGGAATAATGGACTACAGACATATTTATAATATCTAATTAATAAAGTGCACGTTTTTTCAAAATAATAATAATAATAATAATAATAATAATAATAATAATAATAATAATAGAGTGTACGATATAATTTGGGTAAATCTCATGTGGTAAAAACTAATGAATGATGATGATAAACCAATTCATCTCACTCCAGGATCCTCGTGGGGCCAGTAATATAAAATTCAAGTAATCTAAGAGTACTTCAGACCAATAAGAATTTCACACATGGTTTTTGGGCCTTATTTTTGAGACCCTTGAACTTATGTGTAAGTTGTTGATTGATGTAGAGTACCGTATTAAGTTATTCATGAAACACCAGATATTTTCTTTTAAGATTGACTTCCATATGGTTCCTACATGGGTTCATGTCCTAAATGTTCTGTTGATATGCATGACGGAGACCATGGCTGGACTTGAGGGTGACCAGCTTTGGGCGCAATTCTCAAGGGGACCCATTTCAAGTAAAATATATATATATTTTTTGTATTTTTGAAACCAAAGTAAAAGTCTTTTAGTGACCCAAAAACAAATCCTATCTGCTTAGCTAATTTCTCCAAATAAAATAAAAGAAGGCCCTAAAATTCAAAACAAAGAAATCACATCCATTCCGGTAAATTAAAAATCTACAAAATCGGGCCCCAAATCAAATTGGTTATCTTATAGCTTCTTCAGTCGCTCGTTCTTCAATTTGACGTCTCAAACATCTTCCATTATTCCATGATGATGGTTCCACCACCTGCCAATGTGCTTTAGTTTTCATAAGTTTTTGGGATTCTTAAATTCACACAAATCGGTCTTGACTAGAAGTTGAACTCAAAAGGTAGGGTTTTTATAATTAATGACAATTTGATTATTAGACATACTATCTTTTAATTTCTCTTCTATTTTGATTATTGAAGGCAAATTGAAGATTAAGAATAGGATAGTGTGATTCATAACTTATATATTTGTTGGAAAATGCTATCCCCTGTCTAGTAGTGCAATAGTGCGTTATATGGATAGTATGTACTGTTTTGTTCATCTTTCAATCGTAATATTAGCGATCAATATTTTGGAAACGAAAAGTTGTTTGCTATATTGTATAGAGGCCCAATTTTTTAAGTTCGCTTAGGGTCCTGTTGAAGACAAGTCCGGCCTTGACGGAGATGACGATGCAATCCATTGGAAGCATTCTGGGAGAGGATGTGCAGATAGATTGTTCAGGGATCAACCCACGAGCGTGTATAATGATCGATATCTAGAGGCCGCTGCGTAGGGCGGTGATGGCATACATTAGCTCTTAGAATCAAGAATTTACTTTTCCACTTCAATATGAAAGACTAATTGCCTGACTTAACGGCCATAAATAAATATAATGAATGTGATCAAGGCAGCGATTATGGATAATAGAAGAGAAGTCTTCAAATACGGGAAGGAATTGAGGGTCAATATGGCTTTTGGGAGGCGGAGAAGGGTTTCAAGTAGTGCCTGGGGAGATGGGTCGCAGAAGACAAATTAGGGCTCCAGGGAGTTGTTACTGGTGGGGGTTTGGGACGGAAGGAAGAGAGGAGGACTGAAGGAAGCAGGAATGGGAAAGGGGGATAGATGAGCAAGTGGAATCTAAAGCTCATAAGACACTAAGGGAAAAGGGTGACAACAATAAAAATAATGGGAGTAAGGAGAGAAATGGAATAGACGTGAGTAAAAGACTGTCGATCAAGGATGTTTGTGAAGATAATTGGGAGCTGCGAGATGTGGTTGTTCATGATGTGGGTATGGTGGGGACTATGCTAGTTGGATGAAGAGTTCTGTGGGGAAAAGAGGTAGATTGAAGAGGTCATCGCCTAAGAGAACGGCAAGCTAGGCAGGATTAAAGGCGAGCATGATCAATTTAAGGGTGTTAGTCCAAATGGGTTAGAGGAATTTGCCTACTTCTTTGACTGTGTCTGGGAGAGTATAGAAGAATGGGGGCTGATTTTGGAGTCATTGATGGAGGATATAAACTCAAGCCATGAAACGACAAAGTTTGAGGTAAAAGGCTACCATACGCAATGAGTTGTCTATGTTAGAATGTACACGCGCTGGGGAACTCCTATACATTATCATCAGTGCGGGATGTTATGTGCACTCATTCCCCTAGGTTAGTCTTTCTATCCGAGACTAGGCTATCTGGATTTATGGTAAAAAAGATAAGCTACTTATTGGGCTTTCATCCGAGTTTTGTGATTGATAGTCAAGGTAGAAGTGGAGGGCTTATGTTACTTTAGAGGGAAGAGTGGAATGTTTAGGTTTAGTCCTCCTGGACGGGCATATAGATGTAATGATTAAATCGGATAATTCTCCTATTTGGCGACTCATTAGGTTCTATGGAATGGTGGAGTTGGCTAATAGAATTTACTCATAGGAACACCTCCGGATGTTGGCTAATAGAATTTACTCCTAGGAACATCTCGGGAAGTTGGCTGAATAGGGAGATTTTCCATTGATTATAGGGGGTACTTTAATGAGACTCTTCTTTTAAGTGAGAGAATCATGAGCAATTCACGATCTACTACCTCAATAGAGCTCTTCAGACATGAGGTAGAGGATTGTGAACTATTTGATTTGGGCTTCACAGGGCCGAACATGACTTGGCATGGTGGTTGGATAGGGAATGCTAGATTCTTTTCAAGGTTGGATAGAACTATGACGAATTTGGCACGAAAAGTAGATTATCCCGGAGGGACAGTTGAGAATCTCCAGTTCGGCAAGTCTAATCATAGGCCGATTTTGATTCGATTACATAGGTCCAAGTGAGTGGGGGAAGATTATTTCAGGATGGTTGACCGTACTTTGCACTCTTGGCAGTTGGGGGAACAATCAACTTATTTGATGGATAGTGTTTAGCAGAAGATGAATTCATGTGAAACAGAGCTAAGGTAGTATAGCCGCAATACCTTTGGGAACTGGAAGAGGATGCTAAGTAGGACTGAACAAATAAATTGTCAAACTGAAAAACCGAACCAATCCGCGAAAATAGTTTGGATTGGTTTGGTTTGAAAGTGAAATGGTTTAGTTTGGTTTGGTTTGGTTTGGTTTGAGTAAATTTCAAATTGCTTGAAATGGTTTTAGGTTTCGATGTTTAAAAAACCACTTAAACCGAACCGAACCCTTTTTGATGTTTTGATTAAAAAATTATTAATGTGTAAGTAATATGAGAAATAATATCAAAGAACTTAATTCATTTATAATTGTCAAATTCATTGACTCAGTATGGTACTCTAATAAAGAATTCCTTATGATAATTTGGTTCATTTTAGTAATTTAATAAGCTAAATTTTGACTAATTTAATTAATACCCTTAAAAAAATTTTTGGAGAAATTATATGGTAGTTAATTGATCATATTATTCTAAAATTTTGACATTTAGATGTTTGAACAAAATAGTACTTCTCTAAACATATTTTAACAATCTCTCATTTGAAACTTATGTATTATTTGGGTTTTTTTATTTGTTATATTTTATTAGTTATATATTTGTGTTTTAGTAAAATTTACTAACTTTTAATGAGTTTAATATTGGTATTTGTATTCAAAAAGCATATTAGCATAATAGAATATTTATATTTATAAAACTATCACATTTTGAGTCTATTTTCATTATGTCGATAGATAAACCATGGTTTATAACTGAACCGAACCGAAAAATTAGGTTTGGTTTTGTTTGAAAAATTAAATTGTTTAGTTTATAATTTCTCCAAACCGAATCTAATAGTTTGATTTAAAAATAAATCAAAAACCGGCTGAATAGAACCGTGTTCACCCCTAATGCTGAGTGATTTCATAAAGTGGCGAGAGTTATTGCTCACAACTAAATTATAAGCAGAAGATTGAGGCTGAAATTGAGGTCTTAAAATAAAGAGAAGAGAGGCATTGGCGGGATAAGATCGGAAGAGCACACGTCTGAGAGATGGTGATCGCAATATGAAGTTCTTCCACTCAACAACTAGTGGGCATGAGAAGAAAATTTTCATTAAAAAATAGAGGACAGATGACGGCCAGTGGATCACGAAGGGGGAAGAGTTGGTGGCTCATATGGAGGATTTCTATGCCCATTTGTTCACAAGTAGCCAACCAACATTTGCAGATATTGACAAAGGGTTACGTGGCATTGAAAAGAGGCACGGCTGGATTCTCTTTTATTGGGGACAACATCCAAGAGGTGGCGTTTGGCATTAGTTCACATAAAGCTCCATGCATTGATGGATTCCATGCAATATTTTATGAAACGCACTAGGAGAAACTTCCAAAGTCATATTTCTAGTGCTTGTCTTAATATCTATATATTAATAATACGAGAAGTTTGTCAGGCATGTTTTTTTTCCCGCTAATAGTCTGACTTCATAAGGATTCTAATGACGTCACTAATCACGTCAACTATGAAATTATATATTTTTTTAATTTTTTTGAATTATCTTCTTCACCACATCTTCCTCATCTTTTCCTTTTCGAAATTTATACTGATCCTATCAATTTTCTAATATTTCTCTTCCCTTATCTTTGATTGTTGATTTGAATTAATTTTCTTTTTATTTCTTTAATTCCTTTTCATGACTACGTTTCTGATGTAAGACTTATTTTCTTAATTCTTTGTGTATCTTTAATTTTTTAATCTGGATTAATTTTTTTTGAGAATATTTGAATTAATTTTTTATATATTTTCTTAATTAATCCCTTTTTCTTGATTTTTAATTTTAGGTTTCCAATTAAATATTTTAATTGTGTTTCGTGTTGTCTTGGACTTGGATTGCACTTTTATTTTATTTTTTTACCATCCATCTACCCACAATTGATTATTTTATTACATATGAATTAAAATTATCTCTCACTCTCTCTCTTACACACACATACTACTCTTGCTAGAAATATTATAATAAATATTTGAAATTTTTTTTAAGCATGCTTCAACAATTCTCGAATTAATCCTTTTCAAAACAAAGAAACACAATTCTCAAATTAACTTACACATATTTTAAATTTATGAAATGCCAAATATGACAGACTATGGTTTGATTGGTTTTTTTTTTTTTTTTTGGGAAAATAAACATACTTATATAAATTGTACATTGCCACTATTTACTTCGTGGAAATTAATTAATCATACTTATATTATATTTTGTGGAAATTTAACAGAAAATTGTTGTTTTTGTGGAAATTAATTAATCATACTTATATTATATTTTGTGGAAATTTAACAGAAAAGTGATTGTTAATTCTATATTATCTTTTTTTTTTAAGTATAGTAGTTATTTTAATATTTATTTTTTAATTATAAATACTTAGAAATACAATCAGAATAAAACTTACTTCCTTCAATAAATAAAATAAATTCCCAGTTTATATTATACTGGGAAATGATCGGAACATCATATTTATCTTCTGCACTAATTTTTTTTTTAATTTCTGTTGCTATGCCCGTGTAACGCACGGGGTGAACAATCTAGTTTTGAATAATGGTGGTAGTGTCAAGCCTAAAAATAAGTCAATTATTGTGCTAACCCCTAAAAAAGAATTCCCCGTATCCCTTACAGATTATCGGCCTATTTCATTGTGTATTGTATTCCTTCCGTCCAATTTTGATAGGCATGTTTATGTTTTCATACAAATTAAGAAAACATAATAAATACAATTGGAAATGTAAATTTTTCTTACTATTTTCCTAAAATACCCTCTCAATAGATTGTCATGATACTTCAAATGTTATGGAACTAGTATATTTTTATTGTCTCACCATCATTTTCGTAAAGGCTAGAAGAATATGGGGTGTTTTTTTATTTTTTTCATCCATGAGCGTAAGACACAACTGGCAACATTGTGGGATTTTTATATTCCAAACACTGAAGAGTAACTCCCCATGGAGATGCATGCCTATTGTTTAGTATTCCAAGTGTATAGAAAGATGAATTTTTTAACCTTAATAGTCAATTAAAAAATAAATTATACTCTTTTTAGGGAAACTTGCTTATAATTTGATATAGACCAAAATGGAGATCAGGCCTATCAAAATGGAACGGAGGGAGTACTTTACAAAATAGTGTTAAATTGTCTGGCCAACATGTTCAAACAGGTTTTGGACGGTCTTATCACACAATTAGAGTGCGTACATCCCCTAGAGGCAGATCACCGACAACGCTATTGTGGCGTTTGAAATCCTTTACTCTTTATGTAACGCCCTGAGTTCTACGAACCCGAAACGCTACTTGAAATGCTCCTTTGACTTTGATTTATGTAGAAATTTTTTTTTTCTTTCTTTAAATAACACTTCAAAATCCAGTTGCGTCAGCAAGTATAGAACGTAAGACATACTTTACCAAATATTCGATAATATCAAACTTGAGCAAGGTCAATAAAACATGGGTTTGCATATCCGGTCAACGGAGATTAAAATTACACATCAATCCCATAATAAAGTCTTGAACAATATAACCACTAAGTTTAATGTTTTCAACTTATAATAAAAACATAATATTTAATAGCAACTGCCACCAGTCTCACCGCCCACTTCAGCACTTGACAAGGTTTTAGAAAAAACAATGAGCGTTTCGAAGAAGCACCCAGTAGTCTCGGCGCACAGTTTACAAGTTGTAATATTCATATTAAACAATCATTCAACATATAATTCAGATAATCCCAACCAGTCAAAACATATGCTGCCGTGTGTGCTAGCCAATTCGTATTCAACCCGTGAGTATATCTTATATAACGTACTACTCAGGGCCTATCAAGCTTGATCGTACTACGATGGTATATTTTAATATCCCGTGGATATATAAATAAAATCAACGTACTATCTCGGGTAATACATGTTAGTATTAAAAACTGAATTACATTCAACTCAAATCACATGTCATAAATTGTAACTCAAACATTTCACTATGTGCGTATCATTTGAAAATAAAACATTTAACTTTGAGAAGTAGAAACTATCTTAATTTCACAGTTGAGTTTGGGCTTTATGGCAATTAAACTTTAAAGGATCAACTCGCCTCGTCTAGCCATATGAAATAAATTCTAAATTAATAATCGAGAGGTTTGTTTAAAAATTTGCTAAACTTTAAATTTCGATAAAAAAGATATCTTTTAAAAGCTCGAGGTAAAATACTATTAACGAAAGGAATTCTTGTCTCAATTAAAAGATTGATTGGAAGTTGGAACTTTAGAACGATCAATTTTGACAATTTAGGAACTAAACCATTTAGAATTAGAAGCTTTGGGACTGGAATAGATTTCAACAGTATTTTGATTACCAACTTAGCCAGATACGAAAATTCTGGGATAGGTTTACGTTACATTAGAAAATTAGGGACTGATTAAAAAGAAGTTAGAAATCCATGAATTAACTTAAATCATACAGTAAAGATGAGGACTATCTTAATCTCAAACTGAAATATAAGGACTGGGAAAATAAAATCCAACCATAAAATCCCCAATTTGTCTTCAAACGTGAATTCACAGAGAGAGTGTGAGGTGCGATCAACAGGGACGGACGGAGCTTCAGGCGAGGAGATTCGAGAGTGAAGGGAACGAGGGGAACTTCTGGCCAAGCGATTCGAGAGAGACGATTGGAGTCTGGCTTGGAACTAACAGCGAGAAGAGGTTCGAATCACCACAGAGAGGTCACAGCTGGGTGCTCGGGTTCGAGGAAGCAGAGAGATCAAAGCTTCTGGGTTCGGTGGAAGTGCATAGATGCGATGGGGTTCAAATTGGTGCAGAGAGGTCGCGAGTTAGGTTCTCAAGTTCCGGCCAAGTGTGAAGTTTATCCGGCAAGGCAGAATGGGTCTCAGTCGAGAGAGAGGTTTGGGTCTTTGGGGCCTAAAATGGTTCAGCCAAGGTGAGTCAATGGTGTTATGGCTTTGCTTTTAGATTCTGTTTGTGGTACGATTTAGCTAGAGGAGCCGTACTAGCTGGCGACAGGCGGTGGCAGTCGCGGCAGCCCCGGCTGCCCGGTATATCTCTCTCTCTCTTTTGTTTTAATTAATATTGGGTTGCAGTTGGCTGAATTTGGTTTGGGAGTGAAGGCAGACGATGAGTGATGAGCACTGGCCTTGTTTCTTGTGTCTGTGTCAACTATTGTATGTGTATATATGTAATTGAGAAGGGAAATGCGTGAAACCGAGTGTCTGTTGTGTACATGTGTATGAATGTAATTGACGAGAACATAATCTAAGTGAGAAATAGATTTTAAGCATGCATTCACAAGTTAAATGAAGTATGCTAATTTTTGTAAAAATTGAAACCAACGAAAAGAGACATCTAGTGGACTTACTGGTTGATGTGGGACGGTAGGAATGGGGCAGAACAGAGATGAAGGAACACCTTGCCTATTTGCTGTGAAACCAACTCAAACTTCCTCTCCTTGAACATAACAGAGTGTTTTGAAAGAAAATTTTCAGACTTGTGAATAATAGACTGAAACCGTGAGAGTGAGGGGCAAGAGAAACTCCATATGGCTCTGAGAAGAAACTGTCTGGAAGATCGTGGCCTTAGATGGGCTATGTGGCTGGGCTTGTATTTGTTAAAATTTACATTGAGCTTACATGGGCCAGAAAATTGGATCGATCACCTTATACAAATCGGGCCGAAGTAAGTTAGACCAAAGTGAATCCTATACATCGGTTTAAATTCGAAATAATTTTGAACCAATGAAATTTAGATTTAACTAACTCTCACTCCCAAATGAGTTAACTAAACCTTTGATTTTGCTTTTAGCTTTTAAAATTAACTTATTCAAAACTAGACGAGCGCGAGGCAATAAATTACTTCCGTGACCAATACCATGCAATAATAAATAATAAACAAAAAGGTGGTAGCGACGCAGTTTAATCCAGTAAATTTGTAAGAACTTGCATTTTTATTTACAAAATTTCCAGTCGCTACACTTTATGCAAGCGGCGGAAGGAAATGATTCTTAGCTCAAGATTGGATATAAATAAAGCCTACGATCAAATTGGATGGTGTTTTTTACATAGGATCTTGGAGAAGATTGGATTTCCAGATTGATTGGTGGGCTGAATTATGGATTGCATCTCTATAATGTCTTTCACCTTTTCTATTAATGGGGGTTATCATTGAAAAGAGATTCCTTCGATGGGCTCTGACAATGATATCCTCTTTCTCCTTACTTATTCATCCTTTGTACGGAAGCCCTCACATCATTCATAATTAGGGTGGAATGGCAAGGAGAGTTGTCTGGAATTAAGTGCTCTAGATATGGATCGTGGATTAGATGTCTTTTATTTGCAAATGTTGCTATTCTTTTTGCTAGAGCTAACATGCAAGAGGTATCTAGTATTGTTAATATGCTTTCGATATATGAACGCATGTCAGGGTAGAAGGTGAATCGACAAAAGACAACGGTCTCATTTTTGCCTAATGTGGATGTAGATTTGAAATATGCTATTGGCTGAATTCTAGGAATGGATTTAGCATTAAACACTGATAAATAATTGGGATTTTCGACAATGGTAGGAGGAATAAGAAGGCCTGCTTTGGAATGATTAAGGAGAAGGCTTGGAAAAAGTTTAGGAGGTGGAACTAGGGGCTGTTTTCTTGGGCGGCTAGAGAGGTCATGCTAAAGGCTGTGCTTCAAGCTTTTTCGGCGATGTCATGAGCTTGTTCAAATTTCATTCCGAACTTTGTAACAAACTAAGATTTTTATTCATCAGATTTTGGTCGGGGCAGTACTGAGGCTAAAAGAAATATGGTGTCGATAAAGTGGGCTGAATTGTGCTGGGCAAAAACTAAAGAGGGTTGGGTTTTAGAGATTTACAACATTTTAATCAATGTCTATTAGCCAAATTTGGAGACTTCTATAAAGTCCAAATTCCCTTGTCAACGGGTTGCTAAATGAGAAGTATTTTAGATGACCAAACATTCTTTATGCGACGGACAGCCCAGAAAGCTCTTATCTATAGAGTAGCCTATTATTAGAAGATTTAGTGGAGAGTTGGTGATCGTCATATTAATCTATGAGAAGATCCCTAAGAGATCGGAAGACAACATTTTCCATGTGTTAACGCCAAGGCTTGAAGGGCTCAAGTGGTTCAGTGATACTACGAATACCATTAGTAGGTGGAAGGTGGATTTGATTAGAGAAAAAAAAAAAAAACTGGTCGGTGGATGCCTAGCGTACTCTTTCAATCGCAATGGCAAGTGGAGGCCAGGATAAGCTCACCTGGCACTTGTCAACGGATGGGAACCATTTAGTACGCAGTGGCTATCATCTTATATTGAATGAAAGCGAGGGTACACAGGTGGTGACTTCACCAGTGAGTTCAGAATGGTTGAAGTTAATTTGGAGAATCAATACTCTCCCTCGAGTCAAGTATTTTGTTTCGAGAGTGTGCTATCTCCACTGCTAAAAATCTGTTGTGAGCAGGAATCTCTACCAGTGTCTATTGCCCGCGGTGCCATGGTGAGGCTTATGTTTTCACACCGTGTAGTTGGGTACGTTGATTGTGGAAATTGCTTGGTTGCTAGGATACTATAAAGGCCGGACTGATGTCTGAAGTTTTTTTCGATCTGGGATGTTAGACATCAATGTTTGAAATTATTTGTATGGAGTTTTAGGCAATTTGGAGAGGACGAAATGAGTTGATGCGTAAGGGGACGTGGAGGTTGGTTGAGGTGGTGACTGAGTGGATTGTGACACTTGTGTCATTATTTCAAGAAAACCAACATGGTTCATTAGCCAATCCTGCACAGAAGCATATCAGCTGTTGGCGGAATGGACTTGGGTCCAGCGCTGGTCTTACACAGTGGTTCTATATGATGAACAGGGTGTGGTGCATGCGGCTTTTATGATGCCAAGTATTGGGTTCTTGATTCCACATGTGGCAGAATTAAGTGATTGCTCTAATTAATGGGGGATTCGTATTGCACTCAACCAAAATCTTCAAATTGGGCGATGCTGTGAGGGTGGTTTGACATCTTATCCATATAAATGATAATGCACTCATTTCGCCTTTAATTAGAGAGGTTCGTTTCTCTTAGGTTTTATTATTCCCTTGCAAATCATACAAAGGTTACAAAGGATTAATATCAAACACTTAACAAGAAACTATCTTCCGATCTAAATAATGAACAACAACAAATAAAGAAACTAAAAAAAAATCCCTTTTGCTTTCTTCTTCAGTAGGTGGTGGAGTCGATTGACAACTAGGGCTCAGATCACTTGCCTAACTCCACAATAACAACAACACAAAACTCATTGATCGAACTGGCACACTTGTAATTAATCATTCCCAAAGCATCACAAAAATACACCGCAACTTCTCTCTAATCCCACTAAGGAATTCCTACAACGGTTGAAGGGAAAATAGGCTCACAAAGAGGCTGTAAATCATGTCGAAATTGGAAGATGGACGAGAGAGATTTCCACTAAGAAAAATGAGGTTAATGATCACCAAAACCATCTCCAACCACAAGACCAAAAAACGAAAAATCCCAAAATTTGATCATTTTTGCTTTCTAACTGTGAACAAAAAATTGGTCCCCCTATTTGAACAGTACCAGGCCAAATTTGGTCTGCTAGTGTTCACCACCCCATCTTTAAAGTCTCAATATATTTACAATATTGCCATTCAATAATTACGCAATTGCCCTGGAATGAATTTGCAAGTTTACGTCGAATTTCGAATGAAAATTTTGTGCTTTTTTCTTTTTCCTTTCTTTATTTTCTAAGCTTTATTTTTTTTAGGTTCTCATTTAATTTTTGTTGGCAAAGCAATGTTTTCAATTTTTGGTGAATACACGACGAAGTCTTTTACTAGTTTTCCTTGTGGCTTCATTCTCCACTAAATTTAAAAAACACATTAATGAATTTATATTTTGTTCCATAATTATAAATCTCTTCTACATCGATATATTTAATATAAATTGAGTTAAGACATGTAAATTAACGAAAATGGAACAATGAAGAAACTGACACAAAAATTATAACTTGAAAACACATAAATTAAAATTCAGATGAGTATATTACTAGGTGTTTGACACATACGTTATGTAATAGAACAATAACGACCAAAGATTTGAACATGTTCGAGCTAGATGCACTTATTAACACACACAACATATGTGAAACTATAAAATAACCTAGTAATGTTATCATAGCCTAGTAGTCGGGAAGATATGGACCTCCCAATCCACGCATATACTCGTCAAACGAGCATGCGGGAGGTTGACTAGGCATTGGCTATGGGATTTTTGATATTTTCTTCATAATTCTTTCTTGTTCATGGAGAAAAAACTCACGTCTTGCTCCTTATGTAATGGAATATGGATCTTGCATCATGAGCATGTTCTCAGAGTAGACTTGTGTTGCTTTAGCGTTTTCTTGAACAGTCTCATTCATTGCATGAGCAAGTCATAAAGCACCTGCCTGTCGCCGGTGCCCCTAGATATTACATCGGTTAGTTTGAGATTCTCTTTCACAAGTTCCTCGATCAAACTTGAAGAAATTTCACTCTTATGCTTTCCTTTAGCCTTTTCTATACCCATTACTAGGACTATCCTCATTGATGTCTATAGAGAACGAGGACAATCTAGAAGAAGATGAGTTAGGAGTCTCAGGAGCACCGTTTTCTTCAAACAAATCAACATAGCCGGCAATGAAGCAGTTACATCGGCCCCAAACTTTTTAGTTTCCTTGAGAATCGGCCAAACATGATCCCACTTGAACCCTTTCAAAGACTCTGGCTTCTCTTTGAATATCTTCTGGCCTCGTCCATCTGCAATAGTAAAAAAAAATAATGAGTTAGCCACCTACACATAAATATAGCTATAACAACATAGCCGATGAACATAACACTCACAACGTCTTTCTCATATGAACCGCTTTTACGTAAGTTTTCCACTTGGCGAAGACACCCTTGCATGTGCCCATAAACCTTTGATATCTTCTTGTAGCGTTTGTCCAAGGACCTAGTTGTCCTTACTTGGAAGTCACTGCGTACATTATTGTACTCAGTTGCAACCTTTTTCCCAAAATTTGTCACCCCGGTTGGTTGTTTCCAATTATTGGATTCCGAGATATGTCTAAAAACACACTAACAAGCAGCATGTCTTCATCGTTGGAGAAACTAATAGTTCTCTTCTTTGAGGACACTTTCCCACAAGTGTTTTTCGTAAGAAGGTTTTTAAAGCTTAAGTTGGTTGCACAAAGTTGGTTTAGAAGCATAGTATTTATAATGTTTTGGTAGAAAAGAGTTCTCTAGATGTTCGAGAATTTAATCCAACGATTGAAATTGAATCCAAGGGATTAACGGATGAGATGAGTTATGCCTTTTTAGGCAATGTCAGGATAAGAGTACATAATAAGAGTTTCCTATTTATTTCAAAAAAAATTAATAAATAAGAGTTTCTTAAATCTACGCAATTTTGATCCCATGGCTAATATTGGACAATCTGTCATCAATGGACGAGAATATTTGCATTTTTTAAGGCATCTGTATGATTATATTGCACGTAAAGATTTAAGTAGATATATGAAATTTCTATCCGACGGTTGAAATCACTCATAAAAGTAATTGAGCGGACAGGATGAAGTATACATTTTCCAGAAATGTCAGGTTTATATTGTTATGCATTATTTGACTAAAACTGCAGGATAAAAATTTGGCTAGGTATACGAAAATGTGATCCAATGGTCAAAATTGAAGTAGAAGAAATCAATGGAACGGATGAGTTCTGAATTTCTAAGCAGTATTAATTAAATAGATTCAATTGATTTACGAGATTTTGATCTAAGGGCCCAAAACGAATTGGATGAGATCAACGAATTACATTAATCACACATTTTTAGGAATCTATCAGGATAAGATTGCAGATAAATTGGGTCAAGATTTACGAGAATATAATCTAACGGTTGATATGTAATGCAATCTAATGAACGTCTCAGACGGCATCACTCACTACGAGATGATAATGTCAATAATCCTTAATGCCATCTTTAAAATAGAGGCTGTATTATGTGGCTAAACCACACCAGCAATCATTTCCTTTCTTCTCACAAAAAAAAAAAAAAAAAAGAATTTCAAGATTGGAGGCCCTTCCAACAGCTAGTATAAAGGTGATAACGACAGCGAATAGCAAGTTTTGGAGGAGATACAACAGATTGATGCTCAAATTGCGGCTGCAAGATGGATGTATAGTAATATCTTTATTTCTTCGAGCATGAACAAAACGAAAAAATGCACGAAGGCTCAGTTCCAAGCACTACAAGAAAATGGGTTTTTTACCCACATGTAAAATAGTCACATATATTATGTATAGATATTTAGTTGCATATAGTTTTAATATGTGTGAGTAATTTAATAAATATACTTTATTTGTTATTTGACATTTATTATGCGTAGATAAAGGTTTTTACCTATATTTAAAATTAGTGGGAGAAAAAGCCTTATTTTTACAAATTGGCTGGGTTCTATAATTTTTTAATCACGACGCTCTTCCGATCTCATTTATTATTACTTAGATTACCCACACATAAACATACATATTATTTATGTGTAGGTAATTCTCCAAGTTTTATATATAATAAATGCTTACTTGACTTCAATGTGGAGCCTCATCAACACTACTTATAAGATAATTACAAAAGCTTATATATATTTTCCACACATAATTATAAATATTATTTATGTGTGGGTAATTCTTCAAACTTTATAGATCGGAAGAGCTTACATGGTTTACATGGCGCAAAATCACCCTAACTTATAGGATAATTGTAAAACCGTATCTACATTATCCACACATTATTATGAATTTTTTTTATGTGTGGTTAATTCTTAAAGTTTTATGTACATTGGCGTAGGCACGTATACAGTCTAACAACTATAAAAAAACGCAACATGCGAAAACATGGTGGTTAATTCTTAAAGTTTTATCTACATTGGCGTAGGCACATATACACTCTAACAATTATCAGAAACTCAACATGGATTCAACTCAAGAAAAGAACTCTTTTTTTCTTATTTAAATGCAACCAAGAACCTTTATAATACAAGGGAAAATAAATAGACAGACACAAAGCCTAACTACTTGCAATGCGTCAAGCCCACAAGAATTGTCCCGAACATAACAAATTGAATGCATAAAGCAAAGAATTGACTAAAAATCGAAAAATGCAACATAATTTTGGACTTGTCGAGTTACCTCAAAAGTAGGTGTTATGGCCAAAAAATGGACTATATGTATGCAAAAGTTACGCCCACTTATTTGAACACTAACTATCATATTGTTCCATATTTGAAAAAAAATCATTGCAACTCATATGAACTATTATTTTTTTTCAACAAAATCATAAAAATCTATGTAGAATCTTCTTTAAAAAACTTACATAGGACCTTAGAAAAAAAGTGAAAAATAAAAAATATTTAAAAAACTTAGAACAGAAAATTACCAATTGATTATTGGATCCAACATGGTGCACAGTCATCACAACAACTTAGAGAATAATTGCAAAATCGTACTTACATTATGTATAGAGAAATTTATAAAATAACTTTATATATACAGAAATTAAGCTATACAATAGGTGATAAGATGGCTCTAATTTGCTACATAATCACCACAAATGAACCCGACCCATGGCCCAAAAACTGGGCCACAACCCAGTCCTGATTTTTCAATTCTCTGCCAACAATTCACAACTCCCTGCGTATTCCTCAAAACCCATCCCACGCTCGGGGAAAAAAATGAATTGGAGAACTGATGAATGGTTGAAACGGCTCTCTGTCGCACGTGAACTAGTGAATAGTCGCCGTCTGGTAGCTCTGTGTCTCGTCGTTGGTTGAGTCTCCCATTTGGTGATTGGTCAGTAGTCACTCATGCCGGGCAACAATCAAAGCTTTACGTAAGCTAATCGTAATCCCTAAATTCCTAATTCCCAACTGGCGTTTACAAATTACTGGAAATTGCTATGTTCTTCACATTGCAATTGCTATGAATTGCTAGAAATTGTCATGTTTTTTGAATTAGTCTATTTGTTCTCCCTATGAATTAGCCTATTTTTCAAGAGGAATTAGGCATACATGATGAATTAGGATTTAGTAACAGAAATTTAGTACATTCAGAATGCTAATAAAATTCAGAAATCAGGAAACAGGCAGAAGAGTCTTACATCATATCCTGGGAAAATTATCTTTTTCTAGTTTTAGTTTGAACCTTTGATATAGAACCACTTCTTCACCGTCTTCGATCATAGAATATGTTTCTTTGAATAAAAAGAGTTGTTTGTCGCATAAGCTTACTTATACACAAGCTTTTAGGACACTAAAGAATAGGTCTGTACATGAGCTATTTTTATTCTTTTCTTACACTAGTGGGCATCATGCGTTGCAGGATTTCTAGTACAATTTTAAAATTATTTTGGCAATTTACTCTATGTTATGAGAATTTGTAATAGTTTCGAATGACTATATATGAATGAAAGTATAATACAATTATATTGACAAGTAGGACAATTGTGTTTGAGTATACTATATATTTAATGTGTGAGCTTTAAAAACCTGTATATTTAATGTGTGAGCTTTAAAATGACAAAAATCTCATTGAATGACAATTTGTTCACCTTCAATAGAGAGTATTCAAAAGAAATAACCATTATAAACACTTGCATATTCCTTGGCCCTGAATGTTAAATTTCATAAACTTTTAATAGTGTCACAACTCAAGGTTTTTGTTTTAATTTTGTGAAGCAAATCAAACTTCCATCTACTCTTAATAGAACTAAACTTGTTCTAGTTAATGGGATTCATTTGATAAAAGCATTGGCTTCGGTAAGGTTCTTGAAGCCCTGCAAGTTATGCATGTGACATTAGATTCATTAACAAATGTAACCTTTTACTGTCAAATTTTTAAGTCATGAAATGATGAAAGGCGTAACAGATAAAGTACTATCATAAATGCACATGCACAGTTAAATAGAAATGTGTTTTATTTCCTATGTTTTAACACTTGATTGGTCTATTGCAGATTGATATCTTTCCATATGCCGTATTGCAAATGTTCTTTGAATAACACCTTGACATCTGGAAAACAGCATTAATCAACCTTGCTATGACTACTGGTTAGTAGTACTCTCTCTTCAGTTTGTTGTATATGAAAGCTTTTAGAATTCAGTTCTATACACATCCACATCTACACTTGATAAATTCAGTTCTATACACATCCATATCTACACTTGATAAATTATCAGACAGCTAAAAGGAATATTTTTGTAAGATAATTCAAAATTTAAATGTCCCTGTATGATTGCCATTCAGTTAATTATTTTAGATACTTTAGTCTTTGTTAGTTCTTTTGCTGAACCCCAATGACATCAAGATTCTATTTTGGTAGCTGTTGTCTTTTTTGTTTGCTTAGTTACACATGCAGATGAGTACTTTTACCTTTTGCTTATACCTATTATTGTATTTCAATCAAAATAATAATAAGCTACTAACCTTGTTCTCTTAACTTTCCTTGAAGTTAGATTAATAGACTTTAGCTATTAAGTTGTGTGGACTTCATCTATTATTCTACTTGTGTTGACAATGATCATTGTGGATTTAATGGTATATACTTGTTATTCATTTATCTTATTTTACCCTTCAAAATAAGGATTCCTGTCAAGAACATAAATTTTTTTGAACCCTCAAAGTTCATAAATTTTCAATGCGGGTCTAATGGCAATCTTGAATATTAAACTGAATGTGTTGTCTGTAGTTACTAGTTAACCTTGTAATGTCTGGGGTTATTCTTGTTGAGTTTTCTGTCCAAATAACACATGCTTTTCTAGTTAGTTTCTAGCTCATATTTACCACAATGTAATGTTTGCATCTCTGGTTACATTAAGTACGCAGAGTTAGGGACTCAAAAAGTACAATCAGCAAGATTTTAGCTTTTTTTCTCTTGTCTAATACTGTGAGATCAGCATGACAGCATTAAAGAACATGTCAATTTTTTGTTTTATTCTCACAATTACATGGACATATTTCCATATTCTGTTAATTAATTTTTCTATCTTTTAAATCCTAAAGTATTTAGGTTTCCTTTCTCTGTTTTCTATTGAAGAAAGTTTTCTAAATCTACATTATTCTATCTGCGTTAGAAGCTAAATCACACACGTGGTTAATTCATAATATCTAGATAAGTTTTGGTTTCTTGAGCTAATTTCCTTGCATTAATGTCTTATCTGCTATTATGCTTGTGGCTAAAGTTTTCTTCCTTGCCTTTATAGAAGGGTACAACTGACAAGTTATTCCTTTTGTTTTGTCTCTGGCAGTGTGATTTCTTAGGCTAGTAGGAGTAATTGTTCTTTGCTTCTCAAGAAGTGAAGTTTTTGTGGCATTTGATATTGCATACCATGATTCATTCTCCATAGAAGCCAATTTATCCTAGATACTAACTTTATTAAATGCCTTGCAGGCTTGCTATTTTAAAATGTACCCTTTTTTGGTGCTTCTTGGTTTCTTGCATGGGCTAGTTTTATTACCAGTAACTCTTTGGAATCCTCATCTGTTTTCCTCTGGTAAACTATTTCTGGAAAATTTTGAGAATTTTGGTTTTTCTTTTTTTTTTTTTTTTTAATTTATTTAACACTACTCTTGATGCGAGTAATTTATTCTTGTTGCTTAACTATAATTTGCAGGTACTATTGAGTAAGTTTGGTCTGCCATCAAGGCTCTTCACTGTAAAGAAGCTTGAAGATTGGCCAACAACATCACAATTATAATATCTCTCATGGATTAGAACATCTTCTTTTTGGAGCTTCTTTTTATTTATTTGGACCTAATACTACTTTTCGATTTTGTTGAATTTATTTTCAAACTTTATTAGGATATTGCAATTTAGATGGAATCGTAGTGCTATAAGTACATTTCTAATTTTCCTTGTTTGGAGTATTTATTTGACCATTGTTTTAATTTTGTGGTTACAAGATTTATTTATTTTGCAAGCTTTTCATATACATAATCTATAGATGCAAATAAAAAAATAAATAAAAAAGAAAAAAGCAAATTATTACCCACACATGAATAAATTATTACCCACATTTAGTTTCTTTTACCTCACATTAGTATACGTTTATTGACACATATATATATACTTATAATCTAATTATTTACCCACACATAATAAATCACACATAATCTAATCACCATCAACGTCGTCATGTGACACGCCATCGTCCATCGTTCTAGTCCTACCACCTCAGGTACCAAGTCATCATCCAAGTCATTGTCTACGTCAATATTGCACACGTGGCAGTCACGTTACCTGCACATATGCCAATATTTACTTACACATATATG
>CAVNYN010286563.1:0-12541 GCA_963692815.1 Nyctanthes arbor-tristis | reverse complement strand
CCCCCCCCCCCCCCAAAAAAAAAAAAAAAAAAAAAAAACCAACCCAAGGCTGAGGTAGCAAAAGATAGATCAACATAAGGAGGATTCCCAGATAATATATGAATCATAAATTAATTTTCTTTTACAATTATGAGGAAGAAATGCAGCAAATATGAATATTCCTTAGAGAATGTTCAATTTCACTTTCAGTGAAAATTTGGAAAAATGGTACATCTCAGTGGATGCTAATTTACACCCGATAATAAAGCTTTTAATCAATCAACTCCTGTTTTATAATGGAATATAATCATATGAGGTAACCCAATTTTCAAGAATATAATTTCATATTCTAAAAGTTAAAATGATCTCTCCCGGAACCTGTTCACGACGGACGCCATATATATAAGGAAACTATCAATGAGAAGGTTTGAGGTGAAAAACTTGGCAGGTCGGTTCATACGACTGCTTGGCTGCTGCCTGCTCGAATTTCTTGGTAGCTGTCTCATTTTCCTGTAAGCCGGTTTGAATGAAAAATCTTATCCACCAGGTTGAGCTCCTCCTTTTGGCCTATTCAAGGCAAAAATCAACATGTTAAGCATCCTATTGTTTCCAACAGCAACAAAGAACTGCTTCTGACTCCGAATAAGCAACACGGTTCTCTTAAACATGTTCACATAATGAATTGTGCTATTTAAACATGAACCCTAACATAAAATTTGGCAGGATGTTATTTTTTAGACTTCAAATCACTTCCAAATCAATGATAATCACATGGGCCACATTGCCTATGTCAAACTCTATGTCAATTTCTTTGTGCAACTAGAATAGTTCTTATAACATGATTTACTTCTCCTATAGCCTATCGTACTTGCACACAACTTAAAACAGATGAAAACTTATTTATATGTAAGAAGCATTTTATGGTGTTTATCCAAACAAGCAGAAAGAAAATGAACTAGCTTTAAAAGTTAGTGCTTATCAGCATTCCCCAACCAACAACAACTAAGGAAAATTTTACATTTCAATAAAACATTTTTAATTTCACATATTATGATTTTTTTCTATATAAAAATGATGAAATATCTGTCAAGGGCTGAGCACTACATTTGATTGGTTCTCTCCATGACATTACATCTGCCACAATCGTTAACTTCAAGTAGGAAAATGATATTGAGAAGGTATATCCGGGATAGAATTACATGCTTCAAAAGAAAAAATCTATTTTTATTCAATCAACACCAAAAAAAGGATAAATGTAAGAATAAAAATGAAGTCACAACAAAGAATGGAAGTCTCACCACTGTATACTTATTATCACTATAATTTTAGACGAAATGCAAGGACATATATTGCATAGAGAAAAAAGGAATATACTTAAAGATTGGTAACTTACCGGTCGCCCAAACTTTGATAGTTCAGCCACTTTAGCTCTCTGCTGACCTGGCTGACCTATATATAATAAGAGAACTCAGCACACATACACAGGAGCCTCAAAGTAAGTTAAGCTGTTGTCAGTCGGTGAATATAATAGTCTATTGTAGGCTATGAATAGTAACACCGTGTATCATCTTCTAAATCCAGATACACTGAGAACCTTTGCTTACTTGGCACCAAAATTATGTATACATGATGACGTTTGAAGTAGGAACTCTCGGACACTCTACACCACGACCGAAATACTGGCTAGCTAACATTATTTATATAGCTACCTGTCTACTAAGATCAATTAGACTCAGCACGGGAAATGATTTTTCCAAAATCAAAATTTTCCCAAAACCATTACTAACTACTCATTATCTGAAAAAGTCATTTTTCCAAATTTCCCCACAACTTTCCCTTACTTTTGGAACACATATTTGAAAGGAAAAAAAATCAAAAATAAAAAATAAAATAAGACTTTCACTAAATCAACTCTTAAAAAAAATATATCAATTTTATAGAAGGCCTTTTACTGTGTGGTCAAGGTATGTGTCTGTGTAAGCGTGCACCAGAACCTTACAGTAAAACTATATTGGATGAATGATCCCTAATTCCAAACAGTACAGAACCAGAAACTATGTACTCTCAGCGTTGCTTCCGTATCAAATAAAATGCGAATATTTATGCAACAATTCAAGATAGACCACTAGCTTTGGTGACATTTCAACTCAACCAATCACTATTTGTCAAGTGGTAGTCATCCAACTCTTGACAAACCAAGAGAAACAGTCAATCAGTGCAGGAGGAGGAGTTACAATCCCCACTATAACATGCAACAACTTCTCCAATCTCTAGCTTACTCAAGGCTACACACACCTCCCTTTGCACTAAGGACCATAGCCGTGAGGAATAACCGAACATTATACAACTGATACACCAAAATGCTCAAAACTATAGATTAAGTCCCAATCCTTATGATCCATTCTTTTACTTCCATCCAGACATAATTGACGTGAAATGGTTGAATTAAGATGCGAGTATCCAGAAATAGACATGCAAAACATGATAATCAAAAACAAATAAATAAATAAACAATAAAAAGCCTGGCCAACTCCAGCTGGATGAAGGAATGAACAGCTCTTATGGTTCGATGGTACTATGGAGGCAAAGCAGTCAAACAGAAATAACAGGTCATAAATTCTAAAAATTACCAGATAATAAAACTAAGCCATCAGCTGCTACCCTCACAAATTCTGGAACAGTTGTATTTAGGTACTTGGGTGACAAGTAATCCAAAGCATCTGACACAATTACAACAGAGAATGACTTTGCTCTATAGGGAAGAGGAAACTTGACATCAGCCACACGCACAAAGCCTTTGTGCACAAGACTCTTGCATTTGCCATCAACATCATCTAACTCATATGGCTCCACACCCCAGGCCTCAGTGTCGCCTTCTTTTAATAGCTGAGAGACCACTGAACAGGTGTCTGGCCCAATATGTAACACTTTCCCCATGCTCTCACCATACGTCTTTTTCAGAATAGGTATTAATTTCTGAACTTCTAATGTACAGACGTGTGCTCTTCCGACCTGCATATACATGGTTAAATTAATTGAGAAACATTCCCATTTTACTAAAATCGCATATGTCAAATTAAAAGTTCAAGTAAAAATGGCCTCACGAAAAAGAACCAGGATAAAGGGCATGCTAATGCCTAATCTGATGACTTTAGATGAAGGATAGTTTTAGATTCTTAGCCATTAGAAGATAATTGGAATGGCAAGAATCAATAGACCCTAAATCAGATGTCCATATATATATAGGAGCCAATTAATTGCTTGGACTCAATTAGATGTCTCTCATTTTATTACAAAATCATAAAGATAAAGATGTATGAAGAAAATTTATGGATTGATGCTTGTTTGATTCTCATTATCCTCCGACATTATAATTTCACCTATCAATGATTTGGCCACTAATTTAACAACTATTCAAGTACCATCACACATTTCAAATTTCAATTAAATCTCTACCACTAATGTCAACTAATTATAATTTGATTATCATAATGAGAATCAAACAAGCACAATTGGATGCCAAGTCATTGTGATAAGGCAGCCTGCGTACAACACTTCTTTTCTGCATAAAATGACAAGATTGGCAAACTAGGAGTGGTGGAGAGAGAAGACATCATAAAATTCACTTTCTCCACTGCCCGAGTAGTTAATAGCGTTGTAGAAAGCCAAAAGAATCAAACTGATCCATCAATCAAATCAGTTTAAATTAAAAAAAAAAACACCATTTTCAATGACTTTGGTCATAAAAGAAAGTAAAACGTGAATTTTGTGTGTTTGTTAGGTTATAATGCCATCAAAAGATGACATATGGTTTCTTGGTCAAGCAAAATTTTCTGATATGAATTTTTGCCACAAAAGATTTCACCGCCATGCTGCCTACTTTACAACAAGCACCAGCAGCAGAAAACCATTTCAATCATGGTGGTTTCTTGTAAAGAGGAAAAATAAAAAAATAAAAAACTTTACTAGCTGAACATGTTTCCTAATATTAATCAATGGATAACTTTGGATTAAAGAGGCCCAACAAGGCAAAAAAGTTAGCCTTAAAACACTGGCATGACTTTAAAAAGAAAAGATGATCTCCGTCTCATGAAGCAACTTCACTTTAAAATTCAGATGTATAAAAGTTATTGTTGGCATGCACCCCTATGTCACAATTATGACAAGCAATTGAGATTTGGAATCAAGATATCAAATTTTGATTTCATAATCACGTGAAACATAATATAATGTCGGTATTTGGTTAACTTATGGAAAGTTACCATCAAGTCTATTAAAAGCTGCTATGCCACCGTTCCTTCCACCTGTGTGAAAGATGGAAAATACATAGTAAGTTTCCGATGAAATCACGATCAAACACAATGGTGCATCGTCATCAAATACAGCTTAGACATTCTATTATCACCTACCAGGTGAAGATTGGAAAATTGATCAGGAAAAAATATACCAGTGCATGTTTATATAAAGCAGGAATCAGCAGGTAAATGATCATGAGATATAGCTGTGCCAAATTAGCAGGCCAATTACATACCTGAACCATGGTACATGTAAGCAATTATCAACAGTGCTCCCTGGAAATTTAGAAAAGGAGGATATTAGTTATCAATTTACTGAACCAGCTCCAATAATATAACATGTTTAATACTGACAGACACATCAATACTAGCGGAAGAATTAAGCAGCTGGTTTGCAATATTTTACAGATTTCGCCAATACTGTATCGACTATCAAAATGATCGTGGTAAAAGGGTGTATAAGAGTACAAAAGGAAAAGGATCAGAGGCTTACCACAACCACAAGCCCTACTGACAATAAAGGAGATGGCCGTGATTTCGGATGTAAAGAACCAACAAAGGGGAGGCTCCCACTGTCCGCAAGGCGACGAGCAGTACTTGGCCTTCTAGACATGGTACTACCTTTATCGGCTGGAAGATCTGTGATTATCGCAATAGAAAAATTAGACAATTCTTCGAAAGCAAGTACTCTTGAGAGTCCCAAACAAATGTATGAATAACACCGCAACACTAATTATTATATTATTATCACTACTAGCCCGAAAATTAATAACAAATACTTGGCAGGTAACTGTTAAGTTCAAACATCCCAACCAAAGAAAACCACCGATATTTAGTACTATAAGCCCAAATGCTCAACGTTGACTGACAGAGTCCCATTAATTCCCCAGATGCACGTTGGAGGGGAACTCGAGAGCAGTTAGCAAGCATAAAACAACTTGTTCATGCTGCAGCAAAACCCCATAATTTTGAACTAATTTCCACATCATTTCATATTACACGGCTAAAAATTCACTGAATCTATCCGAGGAATCACCTAAAGACTCCAGATCCAAAGTACATCCAAATTAAGCAAGCATCACAATTCACAAACTGAGGAAGAACATCGAGCAATGAAATAAATCTGAAAGGCAGAAGTGACCTGAAGTATCGAATGCGGAAATGCTGGGTGTGTGGAGCTTGAGACTGGATCTTGATCTAAAGCTAAGGAACAATAAAAGGCGCTAAGATTTATGAGGTCACTTTCGGAGAGTTATGATGATGTGTGTTTGTCAATAAAGAGAAATAACGACAAGATTAATCAGCTAGGGAGTCAGATTACTGCAGATAATTGCAATTTTTCCTGCTATTGGCTAGCTAAAGTTCATCAATTTTCAGTGGAAAAAGTGAAAGTCGGTAACCGCGTTGTAAGTTTGGAACTGGCAAAGTGTCAGCTCTACCAGACCAGTGGCGTTTTGTCGGCATGTTTATATTTAGGGGTGGGTGTTCTGTTAAACGCGTCTCAAGTGACTGGAAGTGCATTGTTAATGTTCAGAAGGCTGAAGTTTTTTCTTGTAGAAGACTCGTGTTTGAATACAATCATACGTCTTCTCATTTTCCCCCTCTTCTCGGTCTCCTATTGAATCAAAAGGAAAAGTGCATCTGGAGCGAAAGCCCATCGATAAAAATGTTAGGTAAATTTAAAAGAAAAAATTTATCATCAGAGAAGTAATAACATCGTACTGAAAAGTTTCTCAACTTTTGTTTTTAACTTCTACAATTAAGTTAATTTTTTATACTTTTTATATATTAGATAAAGATGGAGTAAATTTACAAATCATTTTATGCAGCACTTTATTTTATTTAAATTTTCTTAGTGAATCATAATAATTTAAATTTTCCTTTTCATTCCTGGCAATGAATCAAGCAAAAGTGCATTTACAAGGAAGTCCTCAGGCAAAGGTCCCCAAAAAGTATTCAAAAAACAGGCCCAAAAAACAGAAGTCCGCTAAAAATACAATAGGAAAAACATAAGTAAACATAGTAGAAGGATCCAAACGCCCAAAATCTGTCATTAGTAGTGGCAAAGCCACATGTTCAATTTATATTATCGAATTACTCTAAAAGCATATATCGTGCGTTAAAAATAAACATTGTATGTGAAAGTTATACATGTTTCTTGAAACACTAACTGTCAAACTCGCCAAATAAAAAATTGGACGGCTCAGATAAGATTGAGATTAATTAAATGATAAAATATACGATAAAATCCCAACAAAAACTGGACGACTCAGATCAAAGAAACTGAACAAACAACTCAACTAATTATGACAAATTTAGAAATACGAAATAGGTGGAAAGTTTGTTTAGGAAACTTTTGCAGTATTATACCACATATATAATACAATATATGTATCGATCCGAAAATTTTTAAATTAAAATGTTATTGATCCGAAAATTTTTAAATTAAAATGTTATTGAATAATGACGTGTCACTATAATCTTGCATATTTTAATGTTTATTTTAATTGGCGCTTGTCTAATCAATATATTTATATAATATAATATATGTATCGATCCAAAAATTTTTAGATTAAAATGTTATTGATCCGATATTTTTTAAATTAAAATGTTATTGAATAATGACGTGTCACTATAATCTTACATATTTTAATGTTTATTTTAACTGGCGCTTGTCTAATCAATATATTTTAAAATCCAATTATATTTCATGTTAGTTACTAATTTTCTTAATTCCAATTTCTTCGATCCATTATGTTTTAGACCAAAATTGGATGATCTTTAATCCGATTTCTTTTAAGAAATCTTAGTTGTGGAATTTGGATATAGCATGGTTTTGAATCTATTTACAAATTTACAAGCTAAGTTTCACTATATATATATATATATATTAAATGACGGTTTGTCTGGCGAAATTGTAATTTCATCTGGCGCAATTAGAAAATCTTTCCCTCCTAAAGCTCTATTGGCACAATTACTTATAATGTCATACCACACCAGCTGTCACTTTTGATAAAAAAATTACTATATATGTAATTGTCAATGATTGAACTCGTGACCTACATGTTAAGAGTAATATGCTTTTAAATCATTATGTCAACTCTCTTATTTGTTAATAATTTTCATTTATATATTACTAGTATTGCGTGTTTTCACTCAAAGAAAATATTATTATTAATAACATATATACTTAAAGGCTAATTATATTGACACTACATTTGTATATTTTCAATTTAATTAATCTTACAATTTCACAAGAAAAGTAGAATTGACAAAATACGTTCCCTGATTCGGTTGTACATGATCGTGAATATTTTTCTCTCTCTTTTATTAAAATATCAACTATTTTTCTTTTATTAGAATATTAATATTATTATCTATTACCCTAATTAATAAGTCAATTTTTCCACAACGTTTTAAGTGAGTTACCGCAATAGGAAATAAAATATAAAAAAAGATCTTATTAACATTTTAACGGGACTGCAGACTAATTTGCTTTTATATATATATATATGGAGAGAGAGAGAGACGCTACGTGATATTATATATGGGTATTTATATAAAATAAAACGAAGTATCACTCAATTAAAAATATATGTGAAGAAATAAAATATTATTTGGTTAAAAAGGTATATCGGGACTCGAGGAGGTATTTTCTTATAGGTATAAAAAATTTATGTGAACGGCTATCAATTGAATACTGGTACGGAATATATGTACGTATTATTAGACTGCTAACTAATAATATTAAATAAGTTAGATGATATAGTAAAACATTAATTGAGTACATAAATATGTAACTATTAATATATTATTAATAACACATTAATTTAATGTGTCAAATATTAAATTAAAACTGTATAGTTACTACTTTTGTTATGCAAATATAATGACAAGTTTTATTCAACATTTTTATTGTATATTATTATTGAAATTTTTGTTTTAGAATTAGATTTCTCCTATAACGCACGGGAGAGATGCTAAACTCATATTTATTATAGTTGATTGTGATTCAATTACAAATATATGTGAAGAAATAACGTATTATTCAGTTAAAATGGTATGTCGGGACTGAGGAGGGTACTTTTCTATTGGTATAAAAAATTTTATGTGAATGGCTATCGAATGAATATTGGCGTAGAATGTCCGTACATATTATTAGACTATTAACTAATAATATTAAATAAGTTAGATGATATAGTAAATCATTAATTTAGTACATAAATATGTAACTATTAATATATTATTAATAAACAGTAATTTAACGTATCAAATACTAAATCAAAACTGTATAGCTACTGCTTTTATTATGCAAATATAATGGCACGTATTTGTTCAATATTTTATTGTATATTATTATTGGATTTTTTAAATTAATCTTTTCCTACAATGTATGGGAGAGATGCTAGACTCATAGCTACTATAGTTGATTATAATTCGATCATTTGATTGTTAATTATTACAACTTTATAGGTGTTGGACTTGTGAATTTGAATGACATGCTTAGAGAGGACCCAAAATTATGGAATCAGTTATGTAATAAAATTTATGCTCAATGTCAGACATTTTACTAAAAATATTCAATGGTTATTTGTGATTTGTATATCAATTCGTAATTTTAGATAATGCAACTGATATATTGTGCTTTCTTTATGACATGACGTTAAAAAACTTTTGATACAAATGTACACTATAACTCTAACGATTGTCACTATAAAATCATGTTATTTTTTTTTTAAGATTATATCTGTTATCTGCTAAACTTAAATAACAATATCAAATAATGGGTATTTACACAACAAAAAACGAAGCATCACACAGTTAAAACGGTTTGTGTGTAAACAAAGTATTATCCGGTTAAAAGGGATATATATATATATAAGGTACTTTTTACATGAGTATGAGAATTTTTTATCTGAACAAGTATCGAGAAAATACGGGTATGTACATACCTGATACATATCATTGGACTTTTAACTAATAATATTAAATAAAGTTAGATGATTTAAAAATAAAATATAGTAAAGCATTAATTGATAACAAAAAAATGGGTATCTGTTAATATATTATTAATAAAATATTAATTTAACACGTCAAATACTAAATCAAAATTATATATTTACTGATTTTGTTATATAAATTTGATGGCACGTATTTGTGGAATGCATGTGTGAGACTTCTTTTGATTTCGCTATTGGTAATGACATTAGTGCTGTATGATATTTTTTGGTACCTTAGTATTCCGTTTTTTAAAAGACTTTGTTTGTTATATTTAGTAATAGTTATACTTTATTTTTATTTTCAGTTTTTCATTTATATTATGTGCGGGTACAATATAAAATATGATATTATTTTATTTTATAATACTATAATGCAATCATGCATAAATACATATATGAATAAAATGGATTTGTCATGTGAATATTTTTTAGGTTTTTCTATATGAGCTCAATTCAATTGACTACATTATTTTTTAATATTTTTGTTGGCTCTCTCCATAACCTGAATTCTACTATCAAAATTTATTTTGAAGATAAATTATATGAATATCTTTTATTTTATCAGTTATCTAAGATATTTTTTTGCTTCTGTTGTCACTAAGGAAAAAAGAAATATAAATTATGATAACACTAATTGTATCAAATGTCACAGAATTTTTATTTTACTTGTAAATAGATAAATGATGTTTAGCTGTCAGTAATTAGATCAAAAACTTTAATTCAATAGGAATTGTGTCTCTCTACTTTAATTATCAACAATTATATGAATAAGTTATACGCAATTATAAGAAGGTCACTTTATTAACGCTATATTATTACCTTATCATCATCAAATTGTAATCTCAAATAATAAGAAAATGATTACTCTAAAAGACATACTTTACTGAAGAGGAAAATTAGAAGAATAATTTTAGGGTTCACAAAGAATAATTTTAGGGTTCACAAAGCATTTAATATCTATTTTGACATATAATTTTAACTAAATTTTAATCTATTGTCATGTATCGTAGGGATGGTCATACTATCATTTTGCCATATTCTAACAACAATTTCTATTGAAAATCTTCACATGTCTGAAATTTTGAATGAGCTACGATGCTCTAGAATTTTTAACCATAAGTTGAAGTTACATATCAGTACCCATGGTATATTTTTAAGGAATTTTTATCATTCGTCTACATTATGTAGTGGTACAAGACTTATAATCTCAAGACATGGATATCGCATCATTTAGGCAAAATTTCTACTTAGATCAGATGCATGTGACAAATTTTTTATTGTAAGAAAAAACTCTGATACCATTTGATCCAAGAATTTCTTTTACAATATAAATTATATTTTTAAATGTCATAGTTTTTATATTCTTTTATGACATCAAGTATATAAATTTTTATTAAACTACTTTTGATGCATGACTTTTTCACTCTAAAAATCTAGTTTGAAATTATCGTATACTAATTGCATTTTTAGTTTTTATTTTATTATTATTTGTTTTTAGTTTTTCTTTTTAATTTCACGTTCATCTATTAAAAAAATCATTAGTCATTGATTAAATCTTTCCAAATCTATTACCTTATCATTTAAGTTTCAAATTTTTGAAATTGAAACAGAGGAATTAATTGAGTAGTTAAGATTCGTTAAAAACTCTCATTTTGTATTTATCTAGTTTACTTGTACGTGTATCGCGTCTATGCATGTTACTATCTAAGTACTGAGAGGATTGTAACATGTCCAAATTGTTACGAGAACCAGCTTTTTTGCTTTTTTATACATTTTGGTACAGGTCTAACTTGTATATGCTATGAGCTAATCATTTTTTATTATTGTTACGAGCATCACATTATTCTAATTGTTACGAGAGCCAACATGGTGTCTATTTCATTTGCACCGGTGTAAATTGTATATGTTATGAGTATCATTTTATTTTATCATTATTGCCCATTTCACCATTCCAATTGTTACCAGTACCAACATAATGTGTCTATAACACTTTAATACCCTTGTAGTTTTCTATCGGGTTAATTTCACATAGCTCGTTGAAAAAAAAAAGGTTAAAGACCCAGCTGATACTAATCTTAGAGGTTGGGGACGATATGTGAAATTAACCCTTTTCTATCTGGTATGAGTATCATTTTGTTTCACTATTACGGGTACCACTATCCTCCTATTGCAGTCGTTAGAAGTACTAATATTAAAAAATCAACATGCCAAAAACTAGTATAACTCCTGTTAGAAATCAAGACAACTTATCAAGTGAGGGCTTGAATGTTGGGAATACAAACTGAAGGACTAAACTGCATCAGAAGAAAATAAGAGGTATCATATATACAATTATCTTGAGATTCAATACAGATCGCATACAATTCTGGTAGCAAAGTAGTGGAACGAAAACCTCTGTAATTCATAACAATTTTGATTCTTTTGCCTCAGATTTTTATTTTTTATTTTTTCCAATTGATCCCAGAATGTTCATTTTGATTCATTGCTTTGTATATATACCTATTTGTATTGTAAAGTTATCAATTTATTAGTGAATTCACTATATATTAAAAATATCACTTTTAAAGCCACTGTTCATTTTTTTGGTTTTGTACGCCGTCGTTTTTGTGCTTCAATTTTTCCATGCTCGGGAAGACGCCGTTTTAAAGTTTTTTTTTGTTTGCCTCATATAACATCGCCCATTCCAAAGACAACGACGCCGTTTTATCCTCTATTCTCATTGCCACTGTGAGGTTTTCTCCCTAACAATGGCAATTTTCGCTTCTTAGGTTAGGTGGCACCTTGATTTTTTTGCTGCTAGTGAAAGATGACTCCTCTTCAATTCAAGGTTTTGAGAGACATAGTTAAGGTACTTTTGTTGGGCTTCGCGTTTGGATTTGGTTATTTTGAATTTTTTATTTCTTTTTCGTTTTTCCTGCTTCACACTTTGTGTTCTACTAACTAGTCTATTTCCCATGCGATGTATGGAAAACAATAAGTAATTAAAGAAATAATAATGTGGTTTTTTTTGGGGGGGTGGAATTTAGCTTTTTTTTTTTTTTTTTGAATATCAAAAATTTAGCTTATTTAATATTTAGATAGATTAGAATTTTTTTTTGGGCAAAATTTATTGTTAAGAAATTTTTTTTCCCCAATAAATTCCATATGGGGATCAACCTTATCACTAATAAGTTGTAACTAATAGTCTTTCCAAAAAAAAAAAAAGTTGTAACTAATAACACAGTTTATGATGCTCTTATTAAGTGTATATATGTACTACCAATCGAC
>CAVNYN010286562.1:0-17823 GCA_963692815.1 Nyctanthes arbor-tristis | reverse complement strand
AAGGAAGGTTCCAATGCTATTTGATTGTTTATTATTATTATTATTATTATTATTATTATTATTATTATTATTATTATTATTATTATTTTGAATGCAATTGCGGGATAAAGATGGAAATGGAGACTGGAACATGGATCAAACAACTAGGTAAGAAAGTATCATTACCACTATGACAAAACCCTTTGGCCGTGATCTAACATTATTTATTTATTCTACTGAAAATTAGACGGCAATTTATTTATTTATTTTTAAATTAGTAGAAGACGGTAGATTCTCCCAAAGAGGGCGGGGGGAGGGTTTTTGAAAGTTAAAAAAAAATGTCTAACTCTGGGGAGGGAAAAAAAAATGGAACGTCAATGCTGAGCTACCATGCATATTGAGAAAGGGTTTCATAAAGAACATAATATATTATTGTTAATTCATAAATTTAAATAAAAAAACTTTTAGGAAAATAAACAATAGAAATATTATAAATATTGTGTACTGTATTTTAAAACATAATATAAAATAGTTTGGCAGCTTATGCAACATGCCGGAAACAAAAAGCCACGTGTTCAAACTTCGTGCGGTTTAAACTTTCTAAAACAATTTCGTCAAATTTATAACTTGCAGGTTGAGACATGGGCCTAGTTACTAGGTCACCCAAAACCCATGAGTAGTTCCGGTCTTTCAACCGGACCATTACAATTCGATCTATTGATGTCATGCTACCAGACCCACCATCTAGTTTGCCGGGTTTCTGATTCAGATTTTAGAACAATACACGACAATTGACAAAAAACTATAAATGGGTAACCGGTTGCATTAGAGAAAAAAGGATAAATAAGAAAAATGAAAATAAAATTAGCTAGTGGTTATTAGTAAAAAAAGAAATATATAAATAAAAAGGAAAAAAAAGGATAAAGAAAGAAAGATTAGTGTGAAGTTACATAATAGGGAAAAATTAGTCTATGGTTACATAGTAGGAATAAAAAAATGATAAATAAAAAAAGATGATAAAATTAGAGGGTGGTAATAGGAGAAAAAAGTAAGTAAATAAGGGTATTAAATTAATGGGTGGTCACATAATGTGAAAAATAAAAAAATGATAAATCAAAAAATAGTAATATATTAAAATTAATGGGTGGTTATTACTATAATAAAAAAATAAAAAATGATTTCATATTTTTTTGAGACCAACATTGCTTCGAGACACACTTTTAGTTGTGTTAGGAATCGGTCTATTGTACACTGGAATGTATTTATGTGGGTTTATGTGGAAATTGCTTGAAATTTTGGAAGTGGATGGTTTTTAATTTAAGAGATAATTGCATATTAATATTACGTTAAAAAGATGAACTAGTTAGATGGAAAACAAAATACCAGAAAGATTGATAAACGTGTCCTTAAACCCAATTATTAAAAACAAACCAGATGATTTAAAAGGTAATTAAAAATGTTTTAAAATTTACTAATGTTAAATAAAGAGAAAAAGAAAGGAAATTGCAAGTGTCTGCATGAAAGACTAAAAATAAATACATGGCATTCAAATAAAAATGTTTTTGTTAATTGTTAGATAAAAGGAAAAAAAATTTGAGGTGGTACCCGTCTCGTAAGATAATTGTAACAAAAAAATTGGTTGAAAATAAATATGGCAAAGATTAAAAAAAAAATTAAAAGTTAGTGGGTTGTTATTCAATATGCATGACTTCTAGTGATAATAAAAAAATGAAAATAGAGATTCCGGAATCTTGCAAATTAGGGCGGGGAAATGATTCGGGAATAGCAATTCCTTTTTTATATATAAAGATATGCATGAAAATGGGGCAAATAGTGCCAACAAAAAACAAAAGGAAGGGGCTGATTTTAATTCTACTATGTTAAGAAAAGGGGATTTCAAATTCTGGAGAAGTAATATAAAGATATGTACAGGAAATATGCGAAAACAAAATAGTAGGCAAATAATGGAAAACGTGCGGTAGTGAAAGAAATAATAAAAAACATGTATTTTTTTTAAAAGCAAAAACCGGGTAGTTAATACTAAATGTGTAGTAGCAAAAGATGGAAATAAAATATTTAATGGACATTTACTATTTGATGTATAGTGGGTTAAAAAAAAAGAAAATAGAAAAAGGGATTCTGGGATTTTGTTGGGCTGGAAATTGATTCCGGAATCTCAATTCCCTATATATATATATAAATATAGATATAGATATTTAATTTAATTTAAAGTGGCATGGTCGAATTTTCTTCAAAATTCCTATCCAAATTTCAAAAAGTTTTTGTTATTGTTAACGAAAAAAAATACTGAATTACCTATGCGGCAAATTAAGTCTCATTTTTGTCTCGACATGCATATAGCCGTAAACAATTTTATCGGCAATCCATAATGTAAGAAGTCAATGTGTCGCACTCAAGTGAAAATTTGACCAGAAGGGAAATTCTGTTTAGTGCAAGATGCCGCCAGTGCTACCCTGATTCTTACGTTATTAGTAAGAATAACTATGCAAGACAAAATATAACAACAAAATTAAAATTTAAAATAAAATAAAATAATCGTGGTGCTTGTTTCTAGCTCTTAAAATTTATAATCTATGCAAGATAAAATATAGGGGGCAATTGTACGATATATTTGGGTTTTAATTCAATTTTTTTCTCTAAATCTACTTGCTATACTTAGAATTTTGAAAAATACTTAGAATTTTGAAAAATACTTAGTTCGCCTATTTTTACTTGATTTAATTTTTTAGTTAAGTTTTATTCTTAATCCCCACTACTTGGCCCAACACCAATCCTTGCCCCAATCAGCTGCCAAATTCTTCGCAACCAAATTTGGTCGGCGCCAAATTCTTCGCAGCCAAATCTGGTCGCTAGGAATCTAGACATGGAATCTGACGCCCAAATCTACTCGCTCTAGTGGTCGGATTTCGCCAGAATCTGGCATTTTTTGGGTTGCTTTTGCCCCGTTTCTCATCTTTTTCCTTTTCCTTTTCCTTTTCCTGACAACCTTGACGCAATCTTCTTTTTTTTATTTGTTGCTTTTTTTCGTTATGTTTCTTTTTTTTTTTTTTTTTGTCAATTATTTCTTTGGTTTTCATTTTTTTCTACCAGACATGTTTCTTAATATTTCACTTAGTTTGTAAGCTTTTGTAATAAATTTTTTTAACAAAATGTGTTACATGTTAAATAATTTGTGTTATAGGTGTAATAATGTAATAATATTTACTATGTATGTAACAATCTATGTTATTTGGGTTACAAAGTTAGTTACATGTGTAACAAGGCCTGTTACATTGGTAACAAATTATTTTATGTTTGAACAATCTATGTTATTAAATAATACGTATTATAGATGTAAGAAAATTTGCTATGTGTGACAATCTATGTTATGTGTTTTACAAGTTTTGTTGTGTACTGAACAAGTTATGTTTTATGTGTGACAAGATATGTTATATTCGTATTAAGTTATGTTATTTATGTAACAATCTATGTTATTAAATAATTTCACTACTAAAGAAAAAGGCATCACTAACGGAATTTTCCGACCAGCCACAATCCGTCGGAAAATGCCGATAGATTTTTTGACGAACCGAAAAATTCGTCAGTGATTTGTGATGGGAAAGAGATGGTAGGAAATTTCTGACGGAAACCAAATTTCGTCGGTATTACCGACGAAATTTGGTTTCCGTCAGAAATTTCCGACGGCACCAAAATTCCATCTGAGATTTCTGACTAAAATACAATTCCGTCGAAAAAATTCTGACACACTAGGCCGTTAGAAATTTTCGACGGACAAAAAGTTCTGTCGGAAATTTCTGACAGTTTTACATTTCCGTTGGAAATTTCCGACGACATCCACTAGGCCGTCGGAAATTTTACTTTCTTTATACTAAATATTATTAATTAACACTTTGTTTCAATATTTTGAAATAAGTTTTACTTTTTAATTACAATAATAAATAATTCATCCTATTACGTTATTAATATGTTTTAATATACACAAAATATTCTATAACAAATATACATTAATTTTTAGACTCAACAAATATATAGGAGATATGTTAATTTTTTTTGGAAACTAGAAGATAAGTTAACTAATATATAAAAAGTAAAATTTTGTTCTAAATTTAAAAACGTTATGAAAAATTAAAAGTGTTATTAACAATCAACAACCCTTAGATATGAAATAGAAAATGATTTATATTTTTGTATCTATAATTAAAAGTACAAACTAAGGTTTAAAAAACTAAAAAGAAAATCATCAACAAATACGAACAATCTCCACATAGGACACCTGTTGGCATATAACGGAAATAAACATCAAATATGGAATCTCAGTATGCATAACAATGATTTTAGTTATGAAATTCAAAAGGTATTGAGTAGTTAGGTGTTGTTCCCAACTATTACTGAACATATATGCGGCATGTGCGCACACATATAATCATTTCCTTCTACTCTATCCGCATGTATGACCTGTACACTTGTCTTATGGAAAGACCGATTCCATGCACTCAAATAAGGTTTGGAATTTTATTTGTTAAAAAAATATAATATGAAATAAATTTTAATGTTAATATGGTTTTACCTAATGAAAAAATATAAAACAAAAAAACCTTTAATTTTTCATTGGTTATTTCGTGGTTAATGTTTAAAACAATGGTTCTAAATAAATTTTTTTATTAATTTTGTTAGCTTAAAAAAATCACATAGATCATATTCTTGCTAATAGAATCAAATAAATTTTAGTAAACATTCTTTTATTATTTTTAGTTTTAATTAACAATGTATAGATAATGTGGAAAACTAGGGGAAAAACATTATATATTAATGGCACAACCAAATAAACTCAGAGCATAAATGACATATTTAATATAATAAAGTTTAATGAAATAATAAATAATATATAAAGTCTAATGCTTATAAAAGAAATTTCATGATTTTTAGAATAACAAAATTATAAGAGGATACTTTATATATATTTTTTGTTAGCACATTAACGAAAATGCAAAATAGGCTGGTGGTTGGGAACTCACTCCCCAACCCCATGTCAAAGGTTCAAATCTTGCCAACGCCATATTGAAGGGAATTAATTGGTGGGTCGGCGCAAGTTAGCGGGTCGGTTCCCTGGTCGGGTTGGAAATTTTTTTCCATTTATTATTTTTCTGATGTCCGTTGGAAATTTCTGACGGACACTTATTTCCGTCGAAGATTTCTTACGGATACAAAATTTCCGTCAGAAAATATTAGCGAGCAGGGTATTGCCGCCTGATTTTCTGACGGAATTTTTCCAGAGTGAAGGTTATTTCTGACGAATATCATACTTTCACCAACGGAAAAGTCTGATGGTGATACCCTGTTTCTAGTAGTTTTGTGTTATGAGTGAAACAATGTGTGCTATGTGTGTGTGTGTGTACCAATGAATGTTTTGTCTGTTATATGGTTCGTTACATGTGCAACAATATGTTAAATGTGTAGGAAACTATACTATGTATGTAACTATTTATGCTAATATTAGTTTAACAAAATCTGCCTTATGTATAGTAAATTATGTTATCTGTGAACTAAAACATGTTATGCATACACCCCTATGTTACATGTTAAATAATTTATGTTATGTGAATTAAAGTGTAATATACTCTAGTTCTATATTTCTTTCGTTAATTTTTCAAGGTTATTGTGTAACAATGATAGCTATCTATGCGTAATAATATTTGTTACTTGTGTAACAAGGCTTGTTATGTTTGTAACATTTTATGTTACATCAATTACATTGTGTAACACACAATATTACATGAATTTAACGGACAATTTATTCTATAAGGTTATCTTAAATTTTACTAAAGTCTATATTTCACTTTCATAGTAAAGATTAACAATATATTGGATATATTGGACTAGACGATACAGAATTTAATTTGTGATGATGACCACGACAAATTAAATTCTATTTAACAAATTGTACATGAAATCTTAAGTCTGAATAGATTACGAACTTCGATTATTTGCTTGAAGTTCCTTGAAATACCAATGAGTGAGATCAAAAATATTTGATCGATATTTGTAGTACGGAATCCGTCAACCATTTAAGCATGATCATAAACTCTCATAGATTTTCTAGTAAACAGTAAGTCTGAGCTCAGTATTTCAACAAAGTTGAATTATGATTGCACTATGATCACATGGACTGTTTAATTGAAAATTTGAATTTGAGATTTTAAGCATATTTGAAAAAGGGGCATCTTGATCATTTTAGTGCAGTCTCAAATATTCACAGTGATTGATGGCGTCACATCTAAGATTAATTTGTTAGAGGAATATTATTATTGAGATAGTTGCTTCAGTAATTTCAGTTGACCTAAGAGTATAATTTTGTTCTTTTAGTGGAGTACAACAAAATTTATAAATTATATTTGATTTATCTAGAGTTGACTAAATCAGAAATAATTTATTGGAGCTTAAGTCAATTGAGTCCGATCTTGTCCCTTCAATGGCTTGAAAATAAGAACCGAGATTAAATTACAGGAGTTATAATTTATCATATTTTCACTCAAAATGAATATAGACATAATATTAGTGTTCATACATTCCAATTTAATGAAATAGGAAGGTGAGTATTCATTTTGTCTAAGAATAAATCTTGGAAGAATAAAAACGAAAACATCCTTAATTACGAAGATGTTGTCTTAGTGATTCGGGGTGAAATGAGAGAATCAAGAAGTTTCCTTCTTTTCGCTCATTCTAACTCTTATAAATAACTCCATGAGTTGGAATGATTAAATAGTTTTTTCCTTTTAAGCAATTTTATGTCCACACACAAAATAGAGTGAAAATAAAGAGTGAGCTTTGCTAGAAGATCATTGGAGAAGACTAGAAGGTGTGAAGAACATCTCTGCAAAGTTCTTGTCCTTTGGAATTTCTTGGGAATCTACCACTAGCTTCAAGGGTATGTTCTCATACACCAATGTGTTATTGCTTTCCCATTTAAATTATTTTATTTCATGTAATACATAATTATGAATTAAGTTTTTTTTTGTTCCTCGTATAAGAAAATTAATATCTTAATACGGGGTGACCGGATCCAATATTAGTAACATTTCTTTTACATTGAACAATCTGTTGCGACCTTCTATATAAGAATAAAACCCTACTGATCACCTACTCATAATTCCATTTGTAATCAGTCGGTAATAAACATTATGCAATGGGATGGGTAAGAAATAAAATATGTAAAAGATTTTAATTGTTCCTAAAAATTCTTTTGTTAGCAAAATAATTAACCTTTGAATTATTACGAAAATGATCTCCTACCTCGTATGCGTGTGGTGGGTAATCCCACCTTACGTATGGTAAGAATTAGGACTACTAAATATTCTTATCCATAAAAATACATTTAAAATTTGGAAATGCAGGATTTTTGCCGCAAAAAATTTCATATGGTGTCCATAAAACATTGGAAATTGTATATCTTCAAGGATTTGTAGGTTATTATATGTTATATAATGATAATGTAACTCAGAGCCAAAAAAAAGGTACCACAGATTCTCTAATATTGTTGTCTAACCCCCTTTCATGAAGTGTGCACCAGACATTTTATCCAGAAACGATTTTTTGTCGGCTACGTTTGTCCAAAAATATCAACTATTTCCTTCCAGAAAAGAAAAAAAAATGCAGTTAAAAAAAATGGTTTCATACCATGCATGATTGGAATTGACGTTTTGAAAAATCTTATCTCGTGATCCTTACAACTACGAATATCTTTGCTTAATTGTACATTATTTAGCATTTCTGTTTTTGACACAAACAAAGTGAATAGCATCACAAGGTTTTTTGGAATAATTTGTATCAATCCACTTGGTTGTGATAAAAAGTTAAAAATTGAAAAAATTCTTCCTGCTTAATCATTCTGATTAATTGTCTGAATGGGGTAATAGGACACCCCACCCAATATTGTCTTATTTGGTGAAGAACCCAGCAAGAAATTCCCTTTAGGAACTACAACTATATAAACCTTAGAATCCCATTTCACTAAACTAAACTTTGCTCAACTCTAGCTTCCTATATAAAGTAAGTAAATTTTCATATTTAAAATGCCTCATCACGTAACACATAATTTGCATGCATACTCAAATTTTTTTTATTCCAGTTGATTTATATATGCATAACAGAAAAGTGGAGAAATGGCAAAAATGGGGGTCCTAGTGTTGTTGTAATGCCACTGGTGATGAGCTCGTGCTTAACAAAAGCCAGGAACCAACGTGCCCTGGCCGAAGAGCACGAGCTTGAGCACAAGGAGAAGCAACACCAAACAGAAGTGGAAACTTCCGGATATCCCGACTTTGAACACGCTCAAAGTAGCCCCCATGAGTGTGAGCTTAAATGTTTCCCTCATTGTGACATTCCATGTTTCCTGATCATAACTAATAACGTCGAAAGATGAAGATGGTGACGGTATGATCAGTCCAAATGCTATATGTGTGTGTCTATCAATGACATGATGATAAATAAAAGTGGTGGCTTGTCTTGTATAAAGTTGTACTATTACTATTGAAGAGTCTCTATCTGAATGTGAATTGTGAACGTGAATATTTATGGAATAATGTTTATTTCTTCCATTGATCATTCACAAAACATACAATTCTCGTGGTTATATTGATATGGTAAACCTAAACTACTCTTGGAAAATAAATCAAACTACACAAAGCAACTCTGTACAAGGTAACAAATAGCTAGGGGTATATGTGGCAATTTTATTGAACACAGGCTATAGCTGAAAAAAATTTGATTTTATTTAAAGTATTTATTACATTTTTAGTTTTTCTGCATAAAATTTTTTGAAAAAAGAATGGAAAAGCAGCAATAGAAAATCATACAGAAAATATTGTGTAGCATGCGAAGAGGATTGATTGCCTTAGGGAGAGAGAGCCACGACTTACAAGTAAAGTTATGCCCTGGATTGTTCTAACTATCCATGCAACTTTGTTTTCATTTATTTTCTTATTATTTAATTTGTCATTTGAATGAGCTTACTGCATGTCATTTGAAGGAGTATCCTGAACTTAAATTAAAATTTTTCGATTTAGATAGTGGCCTTGTTTTAGGGAATCAGTTTGTGATTCCTCAACGTGGGAATGAAAGGCATATGACTTTGATTTCAAAGACGTATTGCTAATTTTCAGCAAACGATTGGAGTTAAAGCCCCCTCAAATGATCTTACTTTCATCTCCACTTAATAGCTTACCTTCATAATTATCAAAATTGGCTGAGGAAAGAACAAGGTACCGAGCGAGTCTGCACCAAAGTATTATCAGAGCAAAAGAAAAAGCTATCGGTTTTGTCATGAAACAAAGAGAACTATTGTGGAAGTTGATGGAGACAATCAACCAAGGTAGGTCACGGGTCGATGAAATTTCTAGCCGGACCAATGAGATGGCTTACAATTCTATAATCCGGATGTTTGCGAAATACAGCAGATAACTCCACAAATCAAAAGACCTACCAGAAGCTCGCCAAAATGGCCAAGGAACTCAGTTTACAGGTTCCTATATGCTAAAGACGGTAAAAATTGATTTTCCAAGCTATGAAGGCAAGGGAAATCCATCGATATGGCTTTGTAAAGCCAAGCGATTTTTTCAACTTCATGATATTCCACCATAAGATCGTGTTGTAATTGCATCATTCCATTTGGAAGCGGATGTTCATATATCGTTTCAATTGTTGAGACAAGAAATTAGAATTCATAAAGACGGACAAACCCGAGGTTTGGTGCTAATGAGCTTACTGGAGTTCAGCAAACTACCTGCTAAAGTTGGTCTCATGGGACAGACGAGACAAGTTAGAGCTTTTGTTGGCAGCCTACCATTCTCTATAATATTCATTAATTGACTGCTTCGTCCTCATTTGGATCCCTTCCCCAACCATGTCCAATGCTTATAGTTATTTACGATGCTCTACTACAATCATATTCTTACTTAGATATCCATGCATATACTAGAGGATCTTAAATATTTACTTATATTAAATCCCATGAGATCATAGAAATAATAATGGTCTTACTTATATCATTGAGATACTACTAAGAGACATGTTCTTAATTCTCAATGTTGTCACTTAGCAAGCATCAGCCTTTCTAATAGGCTCTTATTCAGAACAATGAGCTTAATAAACCTTGGGGCCAAATAACGGACTAATGACTAGGTCTCATAGTTAATAGTGCCATCCTCAAGTTTAAAGCAATGTAAATAATAAAATGACACAATTTCCGTTTTTAAAAGACAAGCTTGGAGTTACATAAGTGTGCTCTAGCTTGAGAGGGCCGCGGAGTTATAGATAAAAGGTTAAGTTCATAATTCAAGAGTTAAATTGCTAACGCCAAGAGACAAAGAAAACGTGCTTTTTGAATTACAACTTTAGTATAGTTGCCCCTTATTATTTATTTTTTAGTTCCTTAATTATCTTGTATTTGTAAGCCGACATCCAAAATTGGTGGTTCTGGATATCCTTTCTTGGCTCCAGATTTTAGGGATTCCATTGTACTGAGACAAAGTTCATTTTTTTCCCTTTGTAAAGGTTTTGTAGAGATATATATACAGTGAATGAAATCCTCACTCAATTGAGTGTGTTAGTGTAAAAAGTTTTGTAAAATTGACATTCCTAATTTTTATCTAAATTGTCAAAATTGTGGTACATATTTTTGCATGACTTGGTTTACGTGTGATATTTTTATTCCATGCAAATTTAATATTCTTGGTCGACAAGTAGGTATTTTTGGCATGTATATGCTTGCTTGAAACACAAGAATTTTGAACTCATGCAATTCTAAGTTTCCTAGTTTTAGTTGTCTACTAATTACCTTATTTAACTAGGTTTAAACTTCTTGCATGTTATGTTCTTATAGAATAAGGAAAGTATTGTGTTTATGGTAAACTAGAATTATAACTTTCTTCATCTTTGTTTCCTACATGTATATGGTAACTTCAATTCTTGACTTGTACAAGAATTCTCAGTTCATGCTATATACATGTGTCTCTTGTAGGTCGAGAGATCATCCATTGAGTCAAGCATTCCACAAGAATTATTATTCAAAGCTTGACAGCAAGCGAGCAAGCACACTATCAACCTGCGAGATTTATTCTTGCACCGGACTTTCACATTTTAAATTGTGTTTATCTTGGCTACCCTTCATAATGCGTTGATAGACGATCAACATAAGTGCAAGGGACTTTTCCACACAAGGTTGAAGTAGTTTATGTGACGACCCGCTTTGCTATTTTCAAAGTTCAATCTTTACCCGTCAAAGTCAAATGTGGAATAATCAAATCAAGGTCAAATTTCGGCTAAGATGCATTATTTAAATTTTGATGTCACCATTTAAGCAATTGAATAAGTTTAGAATTTATATGGAATTATCTGATAAGTTAGTAGCTTCAATGAAATAATGCATGAAGTTAGAGACCTAAATAAAGCAAAGCAAGAAGTTGAAGGACTTTGGTTGCAATTTTCTAAATATCTAGATAATCTTCTTGCATTTGAGACTAATTACACCCAACACACATACACGCAGTCTCTCGGCCAAAAGAAGGAAAAAATGAAAGAAAAAGGAAAAGAAAAAAGAAAAGGAAGGAAAAAGATGAGAAAATGAGGAAATTGCACCTTGATGGCATGGTAAGTCATGAGATTGCTTATTTTAGGGTCTATGTATTTTCTAATAGGTGTTAAATTTATGGTTTATTCTTATGATTTGAGGCTAAATAATTGGTATTTATGTTGAGAGAATGACAGGTTTTATTTTTTTAGCTCCTATTATATATTATGAGATGATTTTCATAAATCTTAAATATGAAAAATTAGGGATTTTGTGGATTATGCTTCGTAAAGATGATTTGTGACACAATGATGGCTTTATGAGGTTAATTATCTATTCAATAATCTTAAAATATGAGTTTAAAAAGGGATGTCAAGGCTGATTTTTTTTAATAAAAGCGACGTTTGGGTTTTAAATACATGGAATTAAGATAAATTGTTAGCTAAAATGTGCTTAAGAGTGACTACAAGGAATGGACATCTTGTATGCACAACATCGAGCTTTATTATGGTCAGGCTATAATGGGATAAAATGAGTAAGAATTAAACTGGAATTTATTGGGTTGTTGATTTTATTTTGTTAGTACAAAATCGTTTGTAATTTGGCATTCCTAATTTTTGCTAAGTGTCAAAATATTTATGACTTATTATGCATGACTTGTTTAACGTGTTATATTATTTCAGGATGCAAATTTTAAGCTAAAACGTGTCTTGGCCGAGATTAGGAAGGTTGGGGTGTATGTACCTTTCTTGAGGTATAAGAACGTTAGTATCATGCAAGTTATAAAGTTAACTAATTTGTGTTATATATTAGTTACCATATTTCATTACGGTTTAACTTCTTGCATGACAAGTTTGTTTTAGATTAGGAAAGTTTATGTTTAAGGTATATTATGATTCTAACTTTCCTTATTGTGTTCTACTTGGATTTGGTAACTTTAATTCTTGTCTTGCACAAGAATTCAAAGTCTCATCCTATTTAATCTCTTGTAGGTCGAACGATGAAGATCACGAGTTGAGCAAAATATTCTTTGTCATATTCATTGAAGCTGGACGTGAACAAGAGAAAACAAACACAGTCAAAAACCCGCAAGTTCTACACTTACATCCGAATGTAAATGTTCTAAACCATGTTTGTTTGGCAAAACCCTACATAGTGCATCGATTGAAGATCATATATATGCAAGAAACGATTCACACAAGATTGAACAGTGTTAGAAGTTCTTGTTTCCTACGATGAGTCCAGGTGAATTCTAAGAGGCTTGATGTACGTTCCCGTGTGAGCGCGATAGCTAGGGGACAAGAGCAGCATACTTTGCCACATGTCAAAAGGCGTAAAGAAGAGAGTTTCTTTTATAAGTTTTTCCTTTTGAATGTTTAGTGTTTATTGCGATATCACTAAGTCTCTCAAACTGTATTAAACTCTTATTTGTGCTAGTGGATTGTTTGTCCCGTGGCAAGGGTGCCCGCAGTTTTCCCAGTTGGGTTTCTGTGTCAACAATTCTGGTATTTTTAATTTTCATATACATACTTGAGCTAGACATATCTAGGTCGCATTACACTTTACATCAGATTAATTGTTAAGTAGTTAGGTAGGATACATCTTGATTAAATTCTAGATAACCACCGTATTCACAGTTGGTATCACTTAAGTTATTAGTAAGATCAGGTTCCTCTAGACATCGATACATGTTAAACCACCTATTCTAGATGGGTCTAATTATGCTTATTTGATAGTTCGCATGTAAATTTACAAAGTGCTTGGCAACTGAGATAAATTTTAATTTGGATTATAATCTACCACACGGCATCATTTCATTGGTTTCATTTTTTTCAAAAAGTCAAAAAGTAAAGTCAAGCCGCAATTGTTTACTTTTTACAAAAAACAACCAATAAAATGATGTCATGTTGCAGGTTATAATCCATCTTCTTGCCAAACACTTTTATATTCAGTCTATTGATAATATGGCTTAGACTTCTATTCATACTAGTTACACGGCACCCACTATTACTGCTGCAGATGGTACTGTTATTGTTAAGCCCAATGCTTAATTTATTACTGAAGAAAATACTACATGTGGATGGAATTCTAAAGTTTTAAATACTATTTTTTCCTTTATATATCAAAGTCAGTTTAAACTCGTTACTAATTGCAGGACTGCTAAGGAAGCTTGGGATACCCTTCAAGTTGCTAATGAAGGAAAAACTGCAGTCAAGTCCTCAAGGCTTTGGATGCTTATTCTTGAGTTTGAGCAAATCACAATGAAGGACAATGAGGAATTCAAGGACTAGTATGCACGGTTGCGTGAGATCACCAATGAGGCATAGGCTCTAAGCAAGATATATTCAGATCGGAAGATTATCAATAAAATTCTACGATATCTTCCAGACTGATTCCAGATGAAGGTCACTGCCATCGAAGAAAATAAAGACCTGGACGAGATGCGTGTTGAAAAGCTTGTAGGATCCTTGTTAACATACGAGCTAAACATGTCCAAAAGGAAAAAGAAAAAGAAACCCAGGATTGCATTCAAAAGCAAGGTGGAAGATTCTGAGACAGAGGAAGATACTGATAATGAGGATAACATGACACTTCTCACCAAGCAATTCAAAAGGTTTTTGAAGAATAAACAACAAAGAGGTGGGAGATTCAAAAATCAGTACAAACTTCAGAAACCATTTCAAAAACAAAATCAGAATCAAGATAGCGAGCAACAACCATATCAACAGAGGAAATCTAGCTACAGAAAACCCAGGAGCACCTTCATGCCTAAGACACAAACTGCAAGCAAAATCAGATGCAATGAATGTGATGGCTACCGACATATTACAGCAGAATGTGCAAATACTCAGAAGAAGAAAGGCAAAAATGCCATAAAAGTTTCCTGGATTGAAGACGAGGAGGGCATGTCTGGCTCATGAACAGAAACGTCATCAGAAGAACAGATTACTATCGTGCCAGCGCATATCCAACCTCAGTCCAGTTCTACTAACTGCCTCACTACTAACACTGCAAAATCATCTTCTAGTGAGGATAAATCATATCCAAACTGTGCAGTACTACAGAGTCAATTTATTGCAGAACAAGATAAATCTGACAGGCTTCAAGTTATGATGGAGTTTTCAACGATGAAAAGAGGGATCTGCACAAATCCGTTGATCAAAAAACTGAGCAGATCAATCAATTAAAAATTGATCTGAAGCATGCCAATAAAAGGATCAAACAGTTGATAATAAGAGCTACAAGGCTAAATGAAGTTCTAAAGTATGAAAGACCTTCAGGAGATATATCTAGACTAGGATATGAAGGAAAAGGGAACGCTGTCCAGCTGACAGTTTTCGTGAAAGAATCAGGGGAAAACTTCCTAAAAAAACCTGCAAGACAAAAACAGAATTCTGGACCTAAGTAGAATACATCTAAATCCTCTTCGAGCAGAACTATTCAGAAGAACAGTCCACTAAAGCTGCAATAGCAGAATGCCAGAAAACAACATGTTACTGTCAGACCAGTTCAGAACTGCAACGTGTATGGTAAGGTCAGACAGGTAAATTGTAACTTTTGTGATGAATTTGGTCATGGTGTTTTTAATTGACAAAAATACATAAGTTTGATCAACAAACACAAAGTCAAAATACCTGAAGCAAAGTGTATGGTAAGGTCAGACAGGTAAATTGTAACTTTTGTGATGAATTTGGTCATGGTGTTTTTAATTGACAAAAATACATAAGTTTGATCAACAAACACAAAGTCAAAATACCTGAAGCAAAGTGTATGGTAAGGTCAGACAGGTAAATTGTAACTTTTGTGATGAATTTGGTCATGGTGTTTTTAATTGACAAAAATACATAAGTTTGATCAACAAACACAAAGTCAAAATACCTGAAGCAAAGTGTATGGTAAGGTCAGACAGGTAAATTGTAACTTTTGTGATGAATTTGGTCATGGTGTTTTTAATTGACAAAAATACATAAGTTTGATCAACAAACACAAAGTCAAAATACCTGAAGCAAAGTGTATGGTAAGGTCAGACAGGTAAATTGTAACTTTTGTGATGAATTTGGTCATGGTGTTTTTAATTGACAAAAATACATAAGTTTGATCAACAAACACAAAGTCAAAATACCTGAAGCAAAGTGTATGGTAAGGTCAGACAGGTAAATTGTAACTTTTGTGATGAATTTGGTCATGGTGTTTTTAATTGACAAAAATACATAAGTTTGATCAACAAACACAAAGTCAAAATACCTGAAGCAAAGTGTATGGTAAGGTCAGACAGGTAAATTGTAACTTTTGTGATGAATTTGGTCATGGTGTTTTTAATTGACAAAAATACATAAGTTTGATCAACAAACACAAAGTCAAAATACCTGAAGCAAAGGGCAAGGTAAAATGGGTTTGGTTGAACAAGGGTGAGTACAAGAGTTATGTTATTAAACTTTCTTTAAGTGCTTTGTGTGAACACTTTGTAAATCTCTAACACTTGTCATTTTGATAGTGGATATTCTAAACACATGACATGTTTCTTGAATCTGTTAACCAACTTTCAAAGAGGTGAAACAGGTATAGTTACATTTGGCGATGGACTTCAAGGTCACACTGAAGGATCTGGATATATCTATATTAAAGGTTTACCCACTTATGAATGACTGATTTTTTCAATCTTTTCGACCTTGGTTCCTTAGGAGCAAGTCAGAAAGATTGAGAAATAGAACCATCTGATTTAATTCGTTCTCAATAGCCATGAAATGATCATCTTAGGGTGATCCTTTTGTCGACAGATGCTCCTATTACACTCGTAGTCTCTAAAGGATGAGAACCAACTATGAGCATCTACATCAAGAATTCAAGTATTGTTTACGTCATTAGTCCGATCTGGACTAAAAGCAAATCTTTTGAGTGTTGGTTAATTGTGTGATGATAATCTTACTGTGCTCTTTTCTAAAACTGAATGTAAAGTTTTTTAGTTTGATCCAAATTCAAACTTGCTTGGCAAACTTTACTTAAAGTTGTTAGGTGTAGTGATAAATATTATGTATTGAATCCAAAACTTACTTGCAAAATTGCTAGCACTAACTCTGGAAAACTTTGGCATAAGAGATTGGGTCATATGAATTATCAAAGTCTGCTCAAATTGACCAAAAGTGGAGCTATTAGAGGTATTCCATAATTGAAAACAATTTCTGAGAGCATATGTGAACCATGTCAGAAAGGTAAGCATACCACGAATTCACACAAAGTAGGTCAGCACCTATCTACCTCCAATGTACTTGAGCTTATACACATTGATCTAATGGGTCCTATCCAAACTAAAAGTATTGGTGGTAAGAGGTACATATATGTCTGTGTTGATGATTTTTCTAGATATGCTTGGGTTGATTTCATTAGAGAAAAATCTGATACATTTGACAGATTTTGTGTTTTGTTCCAGAAGCTTTCAAATGAAAAATCTGATGAATGTGTTACATTGAAAAGAATCAGAAGTGATCATGGCAAAGAGTTTGACAATTCTTATTTTTCTGATTTCTGTGATAAATATGGTGCCATGTATGAATTCTCTACACCTAGAACCCCTGAACAAAATGGTGTAGTTCAAAGGAAAAATAGAAATTTGCAAGAAATGGCAAGAGTTATTCTTAATAGTATGAAATTACCTGCTAAGTTATGAGTTGAAGCAATCAACAATGTATGTTACATCATTAACAAAGTGACACATAGACTTGGAACTAATCAGACTCCGTATGAAATTTGGAAAGGCAGAAAACGTAGGTTGAGCTATTTTCATATTTTTGGTAGCAAATACTATATCTTGAATGATAAAAATCACCTGGGTAAATTTGATGTCAAATCTGATGAAGGAGTGTTTGTTAGATATTCTAAGAATTCTAGGGCTTATAGAATTTATAATATAAGAACTCAGAATATTGTTGAGTCTGTAAATGTTAAAGTTGATGATACTGCTGACTACTTCGTTTATTCACAGGAACATGAAATTGAAAATCTGGAAGTCATCAAAGTATAGAATCAGACTAACAAAACTGAATCAGAACACATCCTGCCTCAGACAACCCCATCAGGACAAGTAAATCCTGAGGGAGATACATCACGTCGAGGTCAAAATGAACAAACTACAGAATCTGAATCTAAATTAGAACTAGAACTTAGATGACCATCTACTAGAATCCAGAAGGCATATCCAGTTGACAACATCCTATCCATAAAAGAAGGGATAGTGACCAGAAGAAAATTTCAACAAGAATTTG
>CAVNYN010286560.1:23709-98581 GCA_963692815.1 Nyctanthes arbor-tristis | reverse complement strand
TCAAAGGACAATATTAAGTATTTGAGATTAATGTTAGTTTAGATTTTTTTTTTTTTCTCCCTGGGGAGGGTGGGTTTGGGGTGGGGAGGGTGGGTTTGGAAGGTATTTGAAAAGGTTAAAAGTTCTTTTAGGACCCGTTTTAAAGGGGGAAAGGGGGGGGGATGGTTGTTTTAGGAGCCCTAAGCAAATCGGGTTGGGGGGAAAAAAGAGAGAGAAAAAAAGAAAGAAGGTTGTTTTAGGAGGGTTAAAGCTAATTTGCTTAAAATAAATACGTTGCATACAACAACAAAAAATGTGTTTGGTTGTTGGCAAACAATTGATTTAATAATATGGGTAAATTTGAATAGCCAAGCAATCATCAATCAATAGCTTTTCATTCACATCACTTTTTGAAGAGCAATAATTCATAGAAGCTCTACCCCGTAAAGTTTAATCCACCACAATAGCTGAGCCAAATGGATAATTGTTTCTAGGACTTCGTGGTACGGTCATAGCACAACTCAAAAATTCTTCAGGCGGACTGTTCAATATTCAAAGATCGAGATATATTGAAAAATGCATTGAAAAACGAAAATTGGAATTCAATGGAATGTGACACATATCTACAAGACCCAACTACTTAATTCTGTGAACTAAGATGGGGAAAAATATCAGTACCTAGCTTTATGTCATAAAGATAAGCTCATTCCCATTTTATAAGGGTAATTTACACCTAACATCCTCAACTTTTCATGTATTAATATATTACGTCCCATCTTTATTTTTCTTTCTGTGAGTCCTCAACCTTTTTAAGAAATCCCCGTCTAATTCCCTGACAACGGAAACCGTCCATTTCCGCTATTAAGTCAGGGGCATTTTTGGTAAAATACAAAAAAATTAATATTTCAATTTAACAAAAAAAGGGAAAAATGAGTGGAGGGGGAGAATCCCCCTGTGCTGCTAGAAACGACAACTTGTTATTATCGGCGGTAGCGAAAAGAGGTGGGGTCTACCCTTGTGATGGCAGCAAGGGTGGGGGGAGATTCCACCCATTTTGGCAGTCCTCTGCTTGCCATTTTCTGGCCGTTGGAAATGGCTAGCTGTCATTTCAGGTGGCACAGGAGGAGATCCCCCCCCCAAAGGTTGGGCTGTCATTTCCGGCAGTCAAAAGGAGGGAGTCCCTCTCCCCCCATTTCACTACAAGAAATATGAGCAACAACAAGGAAACTTAGTCATGAAAACTGAAGCGTTCCTATAGGGTATCGTCTATAGCGACGACATCATGATAGAGGGTGGGACCCTGTATATAGATTATAGTGGCAACTAAGTCACCGCAACAGGCTTATGTCGCCGCTAAAAGTAGAACCTATTGGGGCAATCCATCTTTCATTGCCATAATTCTTAACCGAAGAGACGACATGCATAAATCATCACTATACGTTTGGCAGGAAAATTTCCCGCCTTAGTTCATGTGTTGTAGCGATGATAAGTTGTTGCTACATGTAGCAAGTTTGTTACTCTGTTGTAATAATTTATATAATATATATTATAAATGCAATACAATAATCAAGAGTTCAATTAGTCCAAATGGCAAGGTGCCTTGTGGATGGAAAGGAGTTCCACAGTTTGAATCTTGGAGCAAGTTTGCTTAATTAAATGTGGTTGGGCTAAAAAACGGGTCGGGTCAGTCCCAAAGTGGGTCGGGTGAAATAATTTCTTTAAAAAAATTTAATGATAAAATGTGTAAAATTTATAGAAGCGACATTTGAGTCGTCGCTGTATATGTCATTGCAATAGGTCGAAAATGTCGTCACAATTGGTCTATTAGTATAGGATTATACTAACGGCCCTATTGCTGCGAAAAATCGCCGTTATAGACGTGTAGCGACGACATTTAGGTCTACAGCGGCGACAAAAGCATTTGCTGTAGTGTTTTTCTTTTCTTTTTTTTTTAAGTTAAAATATTAATCTTTTTGTATTTTACCAAAAATGCCCCCAAGTTAACGGCAAAAATGGATAGATTCCGTTGTCAGAGAGTTGAACGGGGATTTCTTTAAAGGTTGAGAACCCACAGAAGGGAAAATAAAAGTTAGAGACCTGATCTATTAATATGTGAAACATTAGGGACATTAGGCGTAAATTACTCTTTTAATAATTATTAAGAAAAGTAAAGTTAATTAAAAGTGTTGGAAAGGTAAAAATAAAGCAAAATTTCTCTAACACTTTAAAATAGTTCTATTTTAATTTACTGATAACAATACACATTAAACAGTAGTGTAAAAAAAATAATTTTTCAACCACATTTTCAAATGTAAAGAGGCTTACATTTTAGAGGGGGAAAAAATACAAGCCTATTTTCGTGATGATGTGTAGATGATACCTAATCCCCCTTCCAATTTTTCCCCGGGGGGTGGGGGGGGGGCTCTCGGAAGATGTATAAATACAGGCAGAAAATTGCAGGTTTCATTCATAGGAAAAAAAAGGCTTGTCTAAGTGTTGGAATGGAAGAGAACCGCATAGCAATTATTGGCGCTGGAATCAGCGGCCTTCTTGCTTGTAAATACGTGTTGTGGAAAGGGTTTAAACCTGTGGTTTTCGAGTCGAAAGAAGAAAGTGGAGGAGTTTGGAACCAAACAATTCAGTCTACAAAACTGCAGACTGAAAAGGGTGATTATCAGTTCACTGATTTTCCATGGCCCTCTTCTGTCAAAGAGAAATTCCCACATAATTCACAGGTTAAGGAATATATTCAGTCTTATGCAAAGCATTTTAATCTGTCGCCATACATAAAATATAACTCAAAAGTAATGAGCATTGATTATGTGGGAGAGTCTCTTGAGGAAATGGAATCATGGCAACAGTGGGGTGGCACTGGCAAACCGTTTGGTTCCAGAGGGAAATGGTATCTACAAGTTCAGAACACCAATGACTACTGCTCCATAAAGGTAATAAAAAAACAAGAATTTTAATATATCCTCCCTTGTCACTTCAATGGTGTAGTTAGAAGATGGTTGAAACTTCATTACCCTTAGTTGAAACACTAATTATTTTTCTAATTTTTCAAACGATAAAAATGAGTTTTGCTCAAAAATGGAGGTAGCCGTTGATCGGTGTGGCCACCTTTAGCTCCGGCCATGCTCGTGAGGGTATGCCAGTATAACTTTTGTCCATGTACAATACAAAGGTGTTAAGTATGACACATTTCAACCACCCGTTTATCGTTACTTGGCATGAGGTACATACCCTCGCAAGGATATATTAAAATTTTTTAACAACCAAACTTACCGTGCTACTATTATTTTATTATTATTATTATTTTTTTTGAAAGGACCATGCTACAATTATTAAGACTTGGGGTTCATCTTGAAAAGAATATATTCAACCTGTTAAGAGGTGTAGCCTGTGTGCTTATATATTGGTTTATATTTTTATATTTAGTTGATGCGGTATTTATCTCTTAGCATGTCCTCACAAATGGTGGCTCATTGGCGTAGATCAATTTTGAATCCTTGTGCTCATTTGAGTTCTAACTAGATCGAATTGCTCGTTTAAGTGTAACGAGCTCTGATACCATATTAAGTAGGTGTTTGATTCTCTTTATGAAAACACATTATAATTTCACTCTCTACGACCACTGATTTGACAACTACTCATTTATAACCATAAATTTTAAACTTTTATTAAATCTACACCACTCTTGTCAGCTGATTATAATTTCTCATTATAATTCAATTTCAATAAAGAGATTCATATAGCAACTAAGATTTAGAGTTCATCTTAAAAGATCAACCTATTAACATGAGTAGCCAAGTACTTATATGCTAATTTATATTTTATAATTAATCGTTGTGGAATTTATCCCAGTGAAATGAGAAATGATTTGTTAAATAGTTTTGTTCCATGGATTATATATCTGAATGTTCCTACACTATTAAAAAAAAAGAAAAGAGAAGTATATTTATGTAATTTTGATATGAAGATACCATGTCGTTTTATAGAGATACTCTTCCCTTCCACTAATTTGTATATAGCTTCATTAACCCACATGTAGGGTTGTGTCTGTACAAATAAAATTAATAGTGGAGAAAGCGCCACATATAACAGTTGTCTCATTTATAGAGATACTAAGTGTCTCTATATCAAAACTGGGTATTACTGATAGAAAAAGTAATGTCGAACTCTACTCTACAATAACGTGGAACAAGTTAATTTGACAGCTCTATATATTAGTTGATCTAAGAAGTAAAGAAGAGTTTTCTCTTGGCAGGAGTATGTGTTTGAATTTGTGATTTTATGCATTGGAAGATTCGACGTGTGCTCTTCCGATCTCAAACATTCCAGAATTCCCCTTAGGTGAAGGCCCTCAAGTATTTTCAGGAAAAGTATTGCATTCTATGGGCTACTCAGCTTTGAACGGCAAAAGTGCCTCTGAATTGATTAAAGGAAAGAAAGTTACAGTCGTCGGTTCCGGCAAATCAGCCATCGACATTACTGCTGAATGTGCTGACACAAATGGTAAAAAAATCATAATAATAAAAAATAATCATAATAATATGATTATTATTTTTTTTTTTATTTTTACACGTTACCAAACTGAAACGTTGAAAAGATTAACCTAATATTATTTTATTTTATGAAGCTTTTCTTGATCATATCATTTTGTCAGGTGTGGACAACCCATGCACAATGGTTCAAAGAACCATCCATTGGCCACTTCCGAACCCGGAAGAGCATGGAATCATGCCTATAGAATACTTATTGGTCAGTCGATTTTCAGAGCTTATGGTTCATAAACCAGGCCAAGGATTTATACACTCAGTATTGGCAGCAGCACTTTCACCTCTGGTAATTTTTATCTAGATGAAGATAATTTGGTTAATTACTGTGATAATTTTCATTTAAAAAAAAAAAAAATTTACTTCTCAGAGATGGGGACTCACCAAGTATGCAGAGAGTTATCTCAAAAGAAAACTTCCCTTGAAAATGTTCAATATGATACCAAAAAAGAGTTTTCTCGAAGACATGTCTGGTTGCCAGGTATATGTTCTGCCGCATAACTTCCATGGAAAAGTCGAGAATGGAAGCATCATTCTAAAGCAAGCACAAAAGTTGGGATTCTGCAAAGAAGGGCTCGTTCTAGATGGAGAAAGCGATAAGCCCTTGAAAACCGATGTTGTAATTCTTGCCACAGGTTATCGAGGTGATGAGAAGCTTAAGAATATGTTTACAAGTCCAAACTTTCAAAAGTACATAACTGGAGATCAGAACTACATATTTCCACTCTACCGGTATGTTATGAAGATTAACACTTCTCATTATTGTCCAGTAATTTTAGTGCAAACATAAACCCAAGATGAAGCAAACATGTCAAGCCATGTTGAGAAAACACAAGAATTTTTTTAATCTGAAATTTTTGTTTATTTATATACATTTTATAATAAGACTATTGATTTAAACTCTTCTCTTAAGTATTTAATTTAAACTCTTAGAAAACAAAATTTTCTATTGCAACTTATCTTGTAAATAAATATTTCCATTTTATTGGTTGGCGAGAAAAATGTCTAAGTTGACTATTATTATATTATTTTATAAAGTCACCATTTAAATCTTTGATTATTGGAGTTTTAAACTTCTTCGACCTCGACTTCAATAGTGGGTTTGGACGACCGTTACCGTTTTATTACGTAAAATAAAAAAGGATAAGCACATCTTTGGGACGGGAACTATTGTGTTTATTTTAGGCGTATAAATAAATCTATTACTCTTCAAAATTTTAGAGTTAATTATAGCCTTACAAAATATCTTTTTTGTAGATAAAAAGAATTTTGCCTACACATGATATTTTGTTGGCGTAACTAATTTTATAGGAAAAGTATATCCCTAGAAAACAGTTTTTCCTTATTTTTAATGGAAAAGATGGTTGTGCCTGTAAATTTCATTTTGTATGTGAAAATAATTTTGCAGGTAAAATAAAACCCATACGAAATGTCATTTTGTTGGGAAAATATAAATCTGCCTAGAAATATCTTTTGTAGGTGGAAATAGTTTTGTAGGTAAAGTACAATCCCTAGAAAATATTTTCTTTGTAGAGAAAAGCAAACTTGACCTACAAATTTCATTTTGTATGTGGGAATTTTGTATGATTAGTATAAATTTCTTGCAGTGTGGGTTTCCTTCCTGGAAACTTGAGCATTCAACCACTAGAGTAGAGTACGAACCACGACAAAAATGATGACTTTGATACCTTACAACATGGCCAAATTAGATGTTGGAGGCCAAATATTTAAGTCTCGACTATGTCATTTTTTCGGCTTCAATCCATTGCCATCAATTCTACATCACACAATAAAACTTAGAACAAATGCATTTGCTTGGTAATTTGCAGGCACCGATCTATTCATCCAAGAATTCCACAACTAGCAGTGATAGGTTATGCAGAGGCTCCTTCTGATCTTTACACCTCCGAAATGGGTAGCCAGTGGTTAGCACATTTTCTAGCTAACACATTTCAACTGCCAAGTATCAAGGAAATGGAAAAGAATATATTGGAATGGGACAATTATATGAAGAATTATACTGGAAAAAATTTCAGAAGATCTTGTCTTGGAGGTATTCAGATATGGTACAATGATGAACTTTGCAAAGATATTGGATGTAATCCCAACAGAAAAAAGGGATTCTTTTCGGAGCTGTTTGAGCCGTATCAACCTGCAGATTATGTAGGGTTGAAGCCAAATTCTACCTGATGGTTTTGTTGCATCAATAATAAAATAATTATGAATTTCCAATACAAATTGAAATAAACGATATTTTCTATACTGCATTGAGACTACTTCCTTAGATACATATATGGCACTCATTACTGAACTCACGGCCCACTGATAGTACCTATATATATATATATATATAGACACACATATAAACGTGCTTTGCACATTGTATGATAACATATAATGTAATAGACAAAACTTAGTACAATAAATTAATTAGTTTTGGACTTCTATGAGTGTTGATAGTATTTAAATATATTTAGATTTATGATATCGTTATTTCTATTTCTACAATAAAAAAAGTTTATAATCATTTATGATTTCTTAAAAAGTATTGTTTAAATAGATTTCTAATAGGGCACTAATTTAAAGTGATAACAATATAGCAACTTTGTATTTAATACGGTTGTTCTAATCTTGAAATTGAACTAAAAAATTAATCACAATAAAAACTAAAGATTAATCTTAGAATTAAATTTTAATAATAATACACTAATTGTAATTAAGGAAATAATGTGGGATAAAAGGTAAAAATATAATTTGAAATTAAAAAAATATCAAAAGTGAGTTACAAATGTAATTTCAATTTCAAAACTTAGCTTATTATTGAAATAATAGTTGAAAAGGAAATTAACCACAATAAAAACTACACTGAGATTAATCTTTAATGTAACAAATACAATATTATAAATACAATAATTATAATCGTTTCAAAGGAAAGTTTCACTATTTTAGTTTCTTCCTAATTGATTAATAAGAGTGTAATATTTAATTTCACAAAATTTTAACTTCCTCATAATATTTTAATATATTGTGATTAATAGGGTGTAATAAATAGGGTGTCATAAGAAGAAAGGGTAAATCGGAAATTAAAAGATAATTACGGGGGGCAAAGGTGGAATCTAAATGTCTACAAGGATTCCACATTTTATATATTAGTGATATAAAAGAAAATTAGTCTGCGATATAGTTGTACTAAAATTTTCCTGCTAAAATTGTTGTAAGTAAGGATATTTGAGTTTTTTCGCTTTTGGTGAGTGTACGTTGTGTAGTGAATATTACATTATCCCATTTTTTTAATTGTTTCAACTTCCAACTACTTTCTAGATTTTTCTGGTTGCCATTTTTTGTTGGATAAGACTTTCTCTCTCTCTCTCTCTCTCTCTCGGATGAATTGTAACTTTTCAAAACATTACCAACTATCTTATCTGTTTCGGTTTATCAATTTAAATTAATGATTCATTTATCACAATTCTTTATCTTTACCAAGAAAAAATTGCTTTTGAGATTTTTTTTAATCTAAGATTAAGTTGTTTATAAATTCAATTAATAGTTTTTGGGCCCTTTATACTTTGAAATAAGAAGTAAATAACAATGTTTAATTAGAAAAAAATATAAGAATTTTATTTTGTCTACACGCATTCATGTTATTATGCATGCGTGCGTGTATATGTGTTAAACATCTAGGCTGCAGGCATCTCACACTTGTAAGCTAGATGTGTGCCATGTGTTACACACATGCATAATAACATGCATGCGTGTAGGTAAAATAAAATTGTCATAGAAAAATATATAAAAAATCTTTGATATAAGACATTCTCGATAAAAAACGAAGAATAACAACCGAAAAACACTATTATGAATTCACAAGTCTTTGAAGAATTATAAATTTATGTATTTTGATTCGATTTTTGGATAACTGCAAGTTAAGCATTTAAATTAATGGTTTACAAATATATTAGTTATTAGTTTTCATTTTACTGTCAATTTTGTTAGTGAAATTAATTAATACTTTAGTTTGAATTTTTTCTTATCCGTCAATGAGGCCTTATACATAACATGTTACATAAAAATATTATATAATTCCCCTAGCGCGACCTCTGTCGAGTGATTCAATTGATTTATTGATAGCCCATGAAATTTTTTCTTTTCTTTAAGAAGGGATTTTTTTTTTTGGGGGGGGGGGGTTTGAGAAACCCCTCTTTTTCCACCAGAATGACAAAATTGGGGTATTTATCTAACCCTGTTTTAATTTTGAGGGTGGAACAGGAAGTTAGGTAGGTGTATGGTGGTGAATAAATGGTTTTATTTTTCATTTTTAATTATTTTTAAATTATTTATGATATTATTACTTAAAGAGTAAGGTATAAATATCGTTTTTAGGGGTTTAAAGATCATTGTAACGAGATTAATGATCTTTTGGACAAAAAATAGTACACAGGAGCCCGTTCTTATGTGGGAATTTGTGAAGTGTTGGTTTGATGACATTGAAAAAAAAAAAAAAGAATATGGGCCTCAATTGGTACAAAATGTAAAGTTGCGGATTATATGTAAAATTTACTTTATCATATGTATATTTTATGACACGTATATTGTTAATATTTTTAGATGACTCTTCTAATGCACAAAGTGCTGAGTCGACACAAATATTTTGACATTTCATCATAAAAAATTCATTCATAAAATACACGTCCGGACAAAAAGTTTTGACATAAATAGTTTGACATATCATGTTTATTGAGTTTAATTAATGTATTGAAAATTTATAATAATTTTATTATTGTATAATATAAAGTGATCTTTCTGTACAATGCACGTGTGAAAATCTAGTTATCACCTAGAGCCACATTGGCTAGAAGCCTAGAATACTCCAATGAACAAGTTCTTTCTACTCTATTTCCAGACAAATGACAAATATATTGGGAAAATAATCAATTTTCCTCAAAACACAGTGGACACAACACACACACTACATTATAGTAACGCTTAATTTGATCTTAAGGCCGATTCTCCTTTGAGGTCTATGAGGCTACCGTCTTAGGCCCAAAACCGTAAAGGGTCCAATTTTTTCGGTTATTCCCAAAACTCAATACATAGGAGGCCCTATTTCTTCCCATGGTTTTTAGGATCCAAATTTACTAGAGGAATTCTGACGTTTTCTTTGATTTTCTAAACTATTTCAATATATACCTCCTAATGTTTACTTATTTCAAAATCATTGGATAACACAACATTTACATGAATAACAATATGTGTTATTCTTTTTTTTTTTCTTAATTTTGGTATTCTTTGTTATTTTTTGTTATCCAACATTTACGTTTTTACATAGATAACATAATTTATTACACAAACAATATAACTTGTTAAATAAATAGCATATATTGTTATTAAGCAATAAATGATTAAAACAAAGTTTGAACGTATTTAAATAGCTATAGACAACCCCTAGGGTCAAAATTATAAAATAACAAATTGTAAAAAGGGTAAAAAAATTTAAAAAATAGAAAATAGAAAATCATAAAATTTAAGGGCCTAAACAATCCGAAATGGCCAAAAACTGATGCCGCTCACCAGCCCAGGGTTGATGAGCCTTGGTCGTCTCATCGTTTCATTTCACCAAGCGCCAAACACCCAAATTTCGACTTGATCTTCATTCCAATTCTCCTTGATCCGTTCCACCAATTGTCCTACATCAACTTGTTACACAAGTAATAGATTGTTTAATAATATCCATTGATATACAAAAACATAGTTTGCTACAAACATAACATTGCTTGTTTTACACATAACATAGCTTGTTACAAACATAACAAACCTTTCCATGCGCATAATCTAGACCGTTCCATACGTAATCCAAGAAAAAAGAAAAGTAAAAATAAAGAGGAAAAATGCAAAACAAAAAATGGAAAAAAAAGAAGATTTTGACAACATTGCTAGAAAAACGAAAAGGAAAAACATAAAAAAATTTAAAAAAAAAAGAGGAAGGAAAAAAAAAGAGAAAAAAGAAAAGAAAAAAATTAAAAAATTTCACCAAAATCTAGGAACCGATGGCTGGAATCCAGCTGCCGCCGAACAGTCAACTGGGAGTGGGAAAGGCTGGGGTGGGGGCTTCGAGTTAAAATCTAATTAGATCAAAATAAATCAAATAAATAAAAAAATAAATAAAAAGCTCCAATTATATTTTTGGAATTCTACATACTATCAAGTATTTTTAGAAGAAACTATAGTTTGGAAATAAATGGTATAATTTCCCTGTTATTTTTTTATATTTCTGCATTATTTCTTTTAATTTTTGATTTATTATTATTTCCAAAATTAATTTTTAGGATTTAGCATCTATTTAAAGAGTTATTCCATGTAATTTTAGTTTTAGCTTTTGTTTGAAGATTTTAAGAACCCTCTGTTGGGGATTTTATTTATGAGAATTTAATTCTCCCTTTCTTCTTGTGATTGTGCAAGAGAATTATTTCTTTATCAAGATCGGAAGAGCGTCGTGTTCTTTGCAGTGAATTATCGCTTTACAGAACGTTAGCTAGTTGATAGGTCTGTGTTTTATAATTATATTTCTTTGGATATTCAAATCCCGAATATCGACTTTTCTATGGGACGTCACTCGTGTGCTTAGAATTTATTCACACTTCTGTGATCGTATCAAGATCGAAAACAATTTCAGAGAATGGTTCTCGTCTGTCCTTGGTAGAGTGGGTAAAACTGAATGGGATCTTACTGCTATGATTTCTTGGGCATTGTGGAGTAACTATAATGAAGTGGTATGGAGGGAAAATTCATTTGCAGTTCTCAAGGTGATTGGGTTTGTAAGGACCCAGATTTATGAATGGTCTGAGGCATAGCGTTCTTCTTTCTTTGCTCCCACTCTCGATTTGCAGCAAGAGAATGATCTACTGAAGTGGCAAAAACCAATCCCAAGCACCCTTAAGCTAAATGTGTCGGGATATGTGCCCAATAATGTGTATTTGACTGAATTGTAAATAAACATTTATTTATTTATCGAATAAATGTGATTTTTATCATTTGCAAACTTGTTAATTTAGAGCAGGAATAAAGTATCCCTAGTTGTTTTGAGAAAATATTAAATGGGTACTTCAGAACTACAGAAGATACATTTAATATTTCAACCCAAAACATTTAGTCTTGACACGATAATAGAGGTTGCCACTTTATTCTATTGAGATTCATTTGTCTATCACTCTAACTTAATTAAGTAGGTGATTTATCTTGATCATCACAACAATTGGAGGTCGTGATTGGTGACATTGTTATATTTCGAGATAAGTATATTGGACTAGACCATTTTGTAAATTTAATTCTATAGCACGACCATGTGCGTGAATTAAAATTCACATGATTGTCATACGTTTTGTCTAAATCTATTTCGAGTGGGTTATGTTATGAAGCAATCCTAAGGGACTTAGATATACTATGGGTGAGACTGAATAAATATTTGGTCAATATGCTCTCCACGTTAAGAACTGAAGGAGAGTGAATTAGTAGAATACTTGCAGTGAGAAGAATCCCTTCTTCTTGAATAAAATAGTTAAATGTTCTACTTAATTAATCACCAGCAAGTATGATTTCAGAAATATAACATTAGTATTGAGTGTACCTTGCTATATAGAAATCATAACAACGGTGATTGAGAATTAACCAAAGGGTATAATTAATTAGGTGATACAGTCAGGTGGACCCCTAATTAATTATTAGATCATAAGACAGGTACGAATTGTCAAATTGATAAGTTAAAAGAATAATTAATTATTGAATTATCTATTTTAGTTCCTATGATTATTTATATAATTAAGAGTTGTAATAATTCATCTTTAGTAGAGTGTACGAATTATTAATAATTAAATCTGACAGTTTGAATCCCTTTAAATGGATTTAATTATTTAGAGGCTAATTATGTAAATTTGATTGGGTCATTCTGGAAGCTTCTTGAAAGTTATGGAATTACTTGGAAAAGAATTCTAAGGTTTGCACAGACGTACTAGGAATATATTTTCTTCTCTTGTAAGACATGGGAAAGAGCCAGGGTTTTTCCTTATAAATATGGAAAGGGACGGCCTTATTCCTCATTCTCGGGAAAAGCCGCCACCTTAAATATTGTCGTAGAGAATTAATTTTCTATGGTTTGGCTCTTATGTCAGGTTTTGGGAGAATTCCTAGTGGCGCCAACTTGCCAATACAATCCAAGACTTAGGACTATTCTGGAGAAGATTCAAAGGTTGGGAGCTAGGATTTTTTTCTGGCTGAACTGTGGGAGCTAGGAGTTCTTGCCTGTTGTTTGTGGGATTAATTGCTTACTAAAGGTATATTCCACTATTCTCTCTTAGGTAATTAATCTTGATATTCATATATTGAATTAAACATCCAGATCGATCCTACTTTAAAGAAAATAATTTTTGAAATTCTTGCTATTCTTTATTCTTGTTTCCATCACAACATTGATGTTGCTATTTTCAAGGATCAGAATACGGTGGGATTGAGGTGATAACTTGGGTAATGAAGGATTTTTTTTTTTGTGGCTATCAGATCAGTGGTTTTGAGCGGCGAGTTAAAGCCACATAATGTGAAAATCATGGGAGTTCGAAAGGCCTTAGGCTGGATCAAGAGTAGGTTCTGCCATGTTGCAATGGTCGAGATCGATGGCCTCATTGTTTAACAAGCACTCCAAATATAAGGAACATATATCTCACATCATGGAATTCTAGTGGAAGATTGTCGTGTGATGGCTCAAGAAATAATAGGACTTAGTTTGCTTGTTTTAGGAGATTTGCGGACCAAATAGCTCACAATTTCGCAATGGCGGTTAGTTCTATGTCAGGCTGTGTAGATTCGATCTCTTGTCCTTTGAATTTTATACTAGATGTACTCCTAATAGATTCAACCAATGAATAAATCCATTCTTGTTCTCGGGGAAAAAAAGAAAGAAAAAAGAAAAAATATAAACATACAATTAGGTTGTGACAAATTATAACAAATGATAAAACTGTTGCACTGATAAAAAACTAATTAGGCTACCTATTCACTTACTTAGAACATGTTGCACATATGTTAGTGCACTCATGTATTACGTGCCAAATTGATCTTTGGAGTAACACATTTTGATTTTGATGTATTCAAATTTTCTTATCTTTCTAGCTTTAAGAACTTTGTTTTACTATAGTATCTCTGCACATATGACATTCACGAACCCTCAACATTAGCAAAAAAGTTAGGTACTCAAGGAACAGGCTAAATAAGGCACTCCCAAAAAAAAAAAAAAAAGAAAAGAAAAATCTGCATGTAGGATCTAGAATCTTATTTTAACAATAAATTGGGACATTTGAATCTACATTTCGACTGTTGAATGGCACTGCCCATGGTAGCAGGGCTAGGGCAGCACGGCAGCACCATGCTTCCGCCAACAGCGCTCGTGCGGTGAGAGATGCTAGGTAGCATGCTGGCGCAGGCTAGTCTCGTCGTCCTAGCCAACGCTACCATTCCCTGGCCCATGAATGGTTTCGGCTAATTTGTTAGTTCGTTTCATTGATTCATGAGAGCTCATTATTTCATAATTTGGTTACAATACACATGGTCTTGTCCCAAGATTGTGTTCGTGATCATAATGAGGCCCGGGTTACTGATCTGATGTAGGAGCCCAACCAGACCATGGGGCTGGACTGAAACAAAAAGAGTTTCTCTATTTTGGGCTTGACCCAAGGGTGTAATTTAATTTTTTATTTTGTTTTGAAGCCACAAATAATTGTTTTATTCGCTTTAATTTGATTTTTGTTGTGGATGCCATGATTGGATATTGTCAAGCATAATTCATATAGATTTGAATTCTAGCATCGCTATAGGGATTCTATATCTTCATATATATTCATTGGTAGGCCTTTTATCAAATTTGATTTGATTAGACAAGGAAGCTGTGGTCGCTAGGTTAAATAAGTTAACGAAGGTTGAAGGTAGGCCCCACGTGCCCTGCTATACTCAAATGACCTAAAGACATGTAAGGACCTAGGAGGACATAGTGACCTAGCGACCTGGTGTTTACTAGGAAGCTCCAGGCCCTTGCCACTCAACTGGCTAAGGCACTAAGCTCGTGAGGTTGCTCTCTGTTGTTTCTGGAAAAGTTCCAGTTGGACAACAACCTGCAAATCCATGTGCAAACCTTACCATTTATGGTTGATGAGACTTTTGCATTTATGATAAAGGCGGTGGCCAACTTCTCCATCCAGAGTTTTAGTAGCAACTAGTCAAAAAGTTGAAGGCTAAATCTCAGCAGATTTGAATCACGTGCCCCTCTTATTGGCCAGCATTAAATGCCAGTAATTTTATAGGCAAAAGATGGATTCCTCTCTTTGAATCCTACAACCCTTGTCTTTCTTACATTTCTTTCCACCATTAAATATACAAAAACTCACAGCTTTGACATTTATTATTCAAGCAAATTCAAATACAAGTTTCCCGAGTAAACAAATTTTGCTTGTTGAGACGAAGTCAAAAATTTGATGTCAAGAAATTGGCACCATATGTGGGAAACTATACAAAAAGCTTTGTGAAGAGGCAAGCTTTTGACGACAATAGATAAGCTAAAGTTCCCAAAGCTAAAGAACAAGAAGTAGTAACGTGGGACTGCTTTCTGGATTCAGAAGGCAGAGGAATATAGCAGGCACTGGACCCTCGTGGCCGGCCACTGAATCAGAACCAGAAATAGAAACATTGTGAGAGCAAGTGGAGGCTCTCGTCCAGGAAGTCAGGTGATTGCAGCAACAAAATCCACAGTTTCCCTGCGAAACATGGCGAAATCCTCCCAAGATGACTCTTCTTGGAGGGCCGAAAATGTTGAAAGATCCTAAACTTTTCGAGAGAATACGTGAGAAGAAAGCTGAGTTTCACTCCAACTCAAGGCTCCAGTCAACCAACTCCCAGCACATGAGCTGCGCCCGCTCCTTCTAGAAATACAGGGGAAAGCAATGTATTCATAAGGTTGGAACCCCAACTGCAACGAGGTCCAAGAAGAGATCGGAAGAGCGTCGTAGGACCTCCATGACCAGGAGAAAGGAGACAAAGGAAGAGGAGCCTAATACCTATTTTTCACTATAGCTATACGTTGAGCTTGCTACCAAGAACCCCACGAGGTCAACGGTCAGCTCCACAGCAAGCCCACAAGTTGGACGAGCTGAGGAAATGACTTAATGACCTCGAACAAAAGCAGTCTAGAGGAAAGGGAGCTGATGATTTTTGGGGCAGGCCCTCTCCCCTTGTTCCTTACATTCGAGAGGCTGTCATACCATAAAAAATGAAGCTCTACCAAATTGGGACCTACAATGATGAAACCGACCCCATTACTCATCTCCACCGATACGTGTTTTGGATGAAGCTCCAAAACAGGTCAGGACCAGTAATGTGCAAAGCTTTTGCATTTATTTTGGAAGGAAACACGCAGACTTGGTATGGGAATCTAGCTCCATGGCCTGTGCACAGGTGGGAATAGTTCTTGTTCGAGTTTGCAACACAATTTATTGGGTCCAAAGCAAGGGTGACCCCCAAGAAAATGTTGGGAACAATCAAGCAAGGAAAATCTAAACCACTTAAGAGCTATCTAGACTGCTTCAATAGTAAGTCATGATAATGGAAAAAGTGGTAGATGAGTGACTCTTAATTGCAGTCAAATCAGGTCTTTAAGAGGATACTCGCTTTTGGTGGGCAATGCACGAGGATCTACCAAGCACCTTCAAGGAGCTCTTGAAGAGAATTGAGAAATACATAAGCACTGAGGAGGCTATTGAGGAGGTCCGCGAATTGAAAAATTTGTTAAAGATAAGAAAAAGGATCACGAAACCAAGAAGGATCAGCAGACGAATGAAGGACCATCCATTTCTTCAAAACCAGTCACCAGGCTCAACACCTCTGTTGAGCACATCTTTAGCCTCCTGAAGAATGATCCGATTCTGCCTAAGGCAAAGCCCATAAAGAAGCCTATGAAGAATGTAGGTTAGCCCAAGTACTACAAGTATCACAAAGCTGTGGGATACTGCAAGTATCACTCTTAATAGTAATCAAATCAGGTCTCTATAAGGACACTCGCATTTGGTGGGTAATGCAAAAGGATCTACCAAGCACCTATAAGGAGCTCTTGAATGAGATGAGAAATACATATGTACTGATAAGGCCATTGAAGGAGGTCCTCCAACTGAAAAATCTTCTAAAGATAAGAAAAAAGATCACAAAACTAAGAAGGATTAGTGAACGAATGAGAGACCATCTATCTTTTCAAAACCATTCACCGGGCTTAATGCTTTTGTCAAGCACATCTTCAACCTCCTGAAGAATGATCCGATTCTGCCTAAGGCATAGCCCATGAAGAAGCCTTTGAAGAATGTAAATCAGCCTGAGTACGACAAGTATCACAGAGCAATGGGTCACGACACAGATGAATGCAGGCACTTAAAACAAAGGATTGAGAAACAAATTGAATAGGGGTATCTGGGAGAATACATAGCACATTGCCAAAGGTAGGATAGACAAGCTCGTCCCCAAACAGACCTCAACTCTTGAGCTGCACAGAATTGGTCTCCAGCCGAGATCCACACGCTCATCAGTGGAAACCAAGGCGAGGTCTCGTGTGAAAAGCCTAGAATTGCTATCACTTGCTCATAGCACGAGCCCTCATCACTCAAACAAGATTTTTCTCCTTTTGCAATGAAGATTCCCACAGTGTGCTGCACCGCCACGCAGACGCCCTTGTTATAACCATGCTAGTTTTAGGAATCAAAATTCACAAAACCTTAGTGGACAATGGTAGCTCCATAAATATAATCTATTGGAGGACCTTCCAACAGATGAACATAGATCCGAAGAATCCAGGGCCATAAAAGACTAGGCTTCAAGGCTTAACTGGACATTTTGTGGAGGTTAAAGGTTAGATCACACTCTTTGTTGAGATAAGAGACGAACCCTATAGGAGAAAGATCATGGCCGATTTTGTCATTGTTGATGTGCACTCAAACCACAACGCTATCTTAAGACGACGAGTTTTGTATGAGCTCAGAGCAGCGACGTCTATGTTCCATTACATCATGAAGTTTTCCACTAGTCATGGAACAATGGTCGTATGAGGCGACCTACAAGCTGTGCGAGACTGCAATCTCGATTATGCAGTAGGGATAACACGTTCATCAGAAGTTCACACCCTCGACCCCAAAGCTGAGAAATAAAGGCACATGCTCATCCTGGTGATGAGCTCTAAACCATCAAATTGGATGACTTAGCCTGAAATAGAGCTCAAAATTGGTGCATAATTAAAAGAACTCATGAAGACCCAGCTCGTTCAGTTCTTGAAGCAAAATCTTGACCTTTTTGCATGGGTCCCTGAGGACATGGAAGGAATCAACCCCAAGTACACTTGCCACAAGCTCAACATTGACCCCAAAGCTAAGCCTATGAAGCAGAAGGGACGATTCTTTAATGGTAAATGATACGAGGCCCTATCTAAGGAGTGGACAAAATACTTGGCAATGAGTTCATAAGGGAAGCCCTATACCACTAATCGGTAGCTAACTCTATTTTGGTAAAAAAAAGTAATAGACCTGGCTAATCTGCATCGATTTCATAGATCTGAACAAAGCCTGCCCTAAAGATAGTTTCTCTTTGCCAAGGATTGATCACATTATTGATGCAACTGCAGGCCAAGAGCTCCTCAGTTTTGTGGATGCTAACTCCAACTATCATTAGATCCCTATGCACCTCAGTGATGAAAAGCACACTTCGTTTGTAAGTAATAGAGGTTTGTACTGCTATAAGATGATGCCCTTTGAATTGAAGAACACTGGAGCAACTTACTAATAATTGGTAAATTCTATGTTTAAGGATCAGGTTGGGAAAACTATGGATGTCTACATTGACGACATGCTCGTCAAAATCCTACAAGCTGGGCAACATATTGAGGACCTCGCAAGGATGTTCCAGGTCGTTAAGCGCTACAAAATGAAGCTGAACCCTGAGAAATGTTCTTTCGGAGTGGCTTCTGGGAAATTCCTTGGATATATAGTCAATCAAAGAGGAATTGAAGCAAACCTAGGGAAAGTCAAAGCAATCTTGGACATGGAGGCTCATAGATCAATGAAAGAAGTTTAACATTTGATAGGACTATTTGCTGTCTTGAATCGCTTTGTATCATGATCAACAAATAAATGTAAGCCCTTCTTCGATACCATAAAAAAATCTAAGGTGTCAGGTCATCTTTGATGAGCTAAAGCACATTTTTTCTCCCTATTTGCTATCCAAACCGTTGCACGGTGAGACACTTTCCTTATACTTAGATGTTTCAGAATCATCAATTAGTGCAGTTATGGCTTGACAGAAGCGACAACTCAGTTCCCAGTTTGCTATGTGAGCCATGCTTTACATCACGAAGAACTCAAGTACCCTCCCATGGAAAAGCTTGCATATGCTCTCATGACCGCCTCGAAAAAGTTCCATCCATATTTTCTTGAACACACTATTGATGTCTTGACCAACGCTTCTCTAAGGCAAGTGCTTCAAAAGCCAGATCTGTCAGGTTTTTTGGTAAAATGGTCCATGGAGCTCAGCCAGTATGACCTAGATTACAAGCCAATGATGGCCATCAAAGAACAAGCTTTGACCGATTTCGTAGCTGAGCTCACGCCCTAAGAGTCTAGCACTAGTGATCTAGAGCTGTTAACCTAGGAGTTATATGTTGATGGATCTTCTACAATTAACGCGTCCAGAGCTAGAATTGTCCTTGTCAGTCCTTTTGGACACTATTATTGCCAAGCAATCAGATTTAGTTTCGATGCAACCAGTAACTAGGCTGAATATGAATCACTCATGGCAGAAATGTCATGGCAATATCTATGGGGACCAAAAAGGTGATTATTAAAAGCGACTCCCAACTCATTGTAAACCAAACAAGTGGAGCTTATGAGGTGTGGAGGAAAAGGCTCTCCCAATACCAAGATAAACTGATAGAGGAGCTGGAAGGACTAGACTACTATGAGATTATATGAATTCCCTGAGCCAAAAATAGTCATGCTGATGCTTTGGTTAAACTTGCAACGAGCAAGGGGCAGGAGAACTCAACATCATTCCAATTAGAGGGCTCGTGACCTTATCAATTGACAGAATAGGGGCAGTGGCCGTGGAAATTGATCAAACGAGCAACTAGATAGACCATATCATCTAGTTCTTGAACGAGAGAGTGGTCCCCTGGTGTGGAGGCCAAAAAGCTCAAGCACCAAGTTGATAGATTCTCACTAATTCTCACTAAGCTACCAAAGTCTGTGGCAACCATTCAGGTGGATAATCCCTTGCGCACAAGGTCTTAAGGCAAGGGTACTTTTGGCAAAGGGTCGAGAAGGATGCTATTGACTTTATCAAAGCTTGCAACAGGTGCCAAAGATTTGCTCCTCTTATCAAAAGCCTACCAGAAGAGCTGACCTTGGTGATAGCACCATGGTCATTGACCAAATAAGTGTGGATCTCATTGGCCTCTTCCCAAAGGGAAAAGGTGAAACCCAGTTTGCTATTGTAGCTATTGACTACTTTACAAAATGGGTAGAAGCTGAAGTTCTAGCCACTAATATAGAGCAAAAAACAACAACCTTCACTTGGAAGTTGATTATTTACAGATTTGGAGCACCAAATGCTGTAGTCACAGATAACGGCAAGTAATTTGACATTTCCAAGTTCAGGACATTTTATAAAGAATTGGGAATAAAGAACTTCTATTGTACTCCCCATTATATGCAAGCCAATGGACAGGTTGAGGCCGTTGGTTGATAGATATTTATTTGTGATGTTCAATCCCCCTATATGTGTTGTTAATTATGTAATACTGTGTTTGAAAGTTTGTATTTGCATTTAATTTGGTAAATTGTAGGTTAAAATCTAGGAGAAAGTTGAGAGGGATGAGTTTGGATCAACCTTGCATGAATTATGAAGTTTGGGAACCAAAAAGTGCACGATGGAAAGTTGAAGACACAAAAAGAAAAAGTCTATGAAGTCATGTGGCCGCATGGTGCAACTGAAAACAAAGAATGTTCAGAATGTACAGCTGCATGAGTCTGTCACATGCAACCCATTTCAAAGAGCAGAAAGAATTTCAAAAATCTATGCGGCCAAATGGATCCCTCGTGCGGCTGCATGGTTTGTTTTGCACGAAGTTTTGTATTTTTCCTATTTTATTTAGAATTCTTTTTATGGTAAACTTAGCGCATGAATTTTATTCTTTTATTAGGTTTTCTTAGACCTTATAAATAGAGGTCAAGCATAGTCTTGAGAGTTGGGACATATACCTCAAGATACTTAGTTTCTTTGAGATTTCTATCAAAGTTTAGTTTGGTTGTTGAAGAAAAGTTCTAGACTGAAGAATATTGGTGTAGTAATCTTTTTCTCAAGCCTTATTCATCAAAACCCGAGCATGTATTCTTACTCTTATGTGCTTAATTTTATCAATACCATGAGTAGCTAAACTTCTTTTCCTGGGACAAGTGATGTAGGATCGCTGTGAACCCTAGTTGTTAGTTTGTTGATTCGATGCCTAAAATTTGGTTTCTAGGTAATTCTTTTTCGTTGTTTTGTATAGCTTTCAATTATTTGGCACATGGATTGGTGGATATTTATTGGTTTGTGTTGAACTCAAGAGAGGAATGCATGAATTAGATTAAGCGATAAAGGACATTAATTTAGGCAAGATAAAGGGATTTGCTTGTGGTTAGTGTAGTCATGTAAATTGAACTTTGGGGATATTTTCATAAGTTTCTTGTTATTAATGCACTTAAGAGGTTGACAACACACTCATTTACCCTTAGAGATAGGTGAGGGGACCTAATTAAGTAGGATTAACTAGCTTCGAGACATGTAGTTGATTAACTGCGAGAAATTCGATCTTTAGCTAAGATTGGTTTTATTTTTTTTATAATCGATGAATGGGTAGCTAGGGCAATTAATGGTGGTAAAGTTGTGAGTCCCAAGTTTACAAAAATTATAAAGAAAACTTTCAAAAATAATTTACTTCTTCTTGACTTGCTTTATTTTTACTTTTATTTGTTCATTTGCTTTTATAACAACTCAAGGTTTTTATTTGTTTCAACTAGACTGTGAGTTGGGTTTTCACTACTTAAATCTTTCCTTGTGGGACAACAACCCAGACTCATAATCGACTCTATTACTTGTTCAACCCGTACACTGGCGGATTGTTCACATATTTTAACGAACAAGTTCTTGGCGCCATTGTCAGGGATTGATTTTAATACGGATAGAATTTGATTTTGCTTTAGCTTGAGATTTTTATTTTTATTTTTGAAAGATTTACATGTGTAGGAGTGGAGAAGAAGGCTCATAGCCATAGGACATGGAAATCAAATGAACCTTCGGAGCCAAATGTAGGCAACAAAAGTTTGTACAAAAGATGACTAACGTAGCAGGTGATAATAACCAAGTTGCTCAATAGCAAGCCGCGAACATAAATAGACCATTGAGGGAGTATATCATGCCCATTGATGGAAACAATTTGACTTGCTTAGTTCCATCGGCTATTACTACTGCAAATTATGAAATCAAGAAAGGGACTATCTATCTAGTTCAACAAACAATACAGTTCAATGGTTTGCCAGAAAAGGATCCGAATGAATATCTAAGGAAGTATGAGAACATATATGGGACGTTTAAAATGAACGGAGTACTGGCTGTGACAATTAAAATGAAATTGTTCTCTTTCTTCTCGAGTGGAAAAGCCAAAATGTGGTTTTACTCATTACCATCAAACTTAATCACTACCTGCGCTAATCTAACACGAACGTTTATGGATAAATTCTTTCCACTGGGTAGAGCATTGAAAATCAAAAAGGAGATCACTTCGTTTGGTCAGAATCAAGAGAGAGGATTTTTGAGGCATGGGACAGATACAATGACATGTTTTAAGGATGCCCAAATCATGGAATCCTAGATTGGTTTATTGTGCAAACCTTCTACGATAGGTTGACTGATGAGAACAAGAAACATGCAGATTTAGCAGCCGGAGGTTCTCTTATGGACAAGACCTATGAAGAGGTAGCTGAAATTTTAGAAAAGATGGCGTTAATAGCTACCAATGTTACTTAGATCACTCAATGCCAAAGGCTACTGGAATTCATGAAGTCGATGCGCTTAATTCTATATCAGAACAATAAGTAGCTTTAACAAAAAATGTTGATACTTTAACCAAACAGTCTGCTAATGTGATCCAAATATCCCCAGTTAGTGACTATTTCTGCTCTAATCATGACACTTCTAATTGTCCTGTTGCGCATCTGACAATGCACAAATCAATTATGTGGGGAATAATTAGAGAAATCTGGGTGGCCCATGCTCACATACCAACAATCTAAGTTGGAGGCAACTTCCTAATTTTTCCTAGAAAGACAATCACTCAGCCATTCCTCCCCTAGGGTTTCAACAGCAAAAAATGAAAAGTAGCCCTTTAGAAGAGATGTTTCAGAAATTTCTTGAAGTCAACAATCATTTGATGAGTAAAACTGAGACAACTCTTCAAAATCAAGAGGCTACAATCAAAAGCTTGGAAACCCAAATGTGCTAGATTGCAAGATTCATTGCGACTCGAGCACCATAAACTTTGCCGAGGAATGCAGAAACAAATCTAAGAGAGCTTTTGCATGCCATCACAACTAGAAGTGGATTACAATTGCTTGAAATTCAAGTTGAAAGGCTAGTAGTGAAGGAAAACTTTGTGCCAAATAATATTGAGCAATTTGAACAAAAATAGGAACCAGTTGATAAGGACAAATCGGGGAGACACGAAAAAGTAGGAAGACCACCAGTAAAAGCTTATGTGCCTCTGATTCCACATCCTCAAAAGGTTTTTAAAGAACAAGCTGGATAAACAGTACTCGAAGTTTCCTGAAGTATTCAAACAGCTGCACATAAACATCCCATTTGCGGAAGCTCTAGCACACATGCCTAAATGCTTTAAATTCACGAATTCTTTCTAATAAGAAAAAGTTGAAAGACTTCGGGACTGTAGCTTTAACAAAGGAGTGCAGTGCAATCTTGCAAAACAAATTGCCTCCAAAACTAAAGGGTACAAGGAGTTTCAAAATACCTTACACTATTAGACAGTTAATTTTGATAATTTATTATGTGATCTTGGTGCAAGTATTACTCTTATGCCATTGTCTGTCTACATGGAATTAAATTTGGGGAAAGCAAAATCTACAAATGTCGCATTGCAGCTAGCTTATAGGTCCATAAAGCACCCACATAGGGTGGTTGAAGATGTGCTCATCAAAGTAGGCAAATTCATATTTTTAGTGGATCTTCTTATTCTAGACATCGAGGAAGACTGGAGTTTATCTTTGATCTTAGGCCGACCATTCTTAGCTACTGGTCACGCCTTAATTGATGTTGAAAAAAGAGAGCTCATATTAAGGGTTGAGGAAGATCAGGACCCTTTCAATGTCTTCGCCCCCATTGAACAAACATCCAACCAAGAAGAGGTATATCGAGTCGATCATATTACTAGTAAAGTGAATGTTAAAGTAAAACTGGAGGAAAATTTGGATGTTGAAATTGAAGCTAAATGTAAGAAGAAAAAGAACGTCCAGGCCTGAACGTGGAAAACGAATGAGGTTCATCTTCATAATAGTATGCAAATCGAGGGCATCAAAGCCTCACCCTAGCCACCTTGTTTTTTGACACAGCCAGGCTCGGGACTATAAACAAGCGCTTGGTGGGAGGCAAACGACCCAGTAATATCATTCCTTTTTCATTTAATTAATGTAATAAGTTTTAATTTGATTTTCTTTATGCACTTTAGCTTTAACTACATTTATTAGGAGTAGAAATAGAAATAGATTTAGGAACATGCATTTTATTTTAAATGTTACGGTTAATTTATTAATTTTTTTCTTTTCAAAATTTCATCCGTCATTGAAAAAAGGGTTCTTTTACACCTAGCGTCTCCAATCTTTCATGCTTTTACGGATTACGTCCTCAATCTTTATTTTTCCTTCTGTACATCACCAACCTTTAAAGAAATCCCAGATTTCGTCTCTAGTGACGGAAACAGCCAAATTCACATGTTAACGTCAGGGGCATTTTTGGTACGATACAAAAAAATTAATATTTTAATTTAAAAAAATTTAAAAAATGAAAAGAAAAAAAAAAGCAAAAGGGAAGGGAGGGAGTTCCCCCCTTCTGCCATTTCTGGCAACCAATGGGTTGGCTACTGGAAATGGTAGCTGTGGCAGCAAGCACAGGGAGGGGGGGAGTCTCCCCTTGCTCCTTTTTTAGCAGTGCATAGAGGAGGGAGACTCTCCTTTCTTTTGTTGCCATTTCCAGTAGTCAGTGCCACCGAAAATAGCAGCAAAGGGGAATAGTCTTCCCCTATGCTGCCATTTTCTGCCTAGTGCAGCGGAAGGGAGACTCCCTTCCCTTGCTACAGTTTCCGGCAGTGCTTGTTGCCTGAAACCGCAGCAAGGAAGGGAGTCTCCCTCCATGTGCTTGTTGCCATTTCTGGAAATGGCAACAAGCAAAGTTGCCATTTCTAACAGTCGAAAATGGCAGAAGCCCCTTTTTTTCCTTTTTTTTTTCTTTTTTTAATTAAAATATTAATTTTTTATATGTTATCGAAGATGCCTCCGACCTTTAGAGGTGAATTTGACTGTTTCCATCATCAGGGACAAAATTAGGGATTTCTTTAAAGGTTGGGGTCGTACAGAAGGAAAAATAAAGGTTGGGTAGTAATCCGTAAAAATGTGAAAATTTAGGGACGCTAGGTATAAAAAACCTTAAAAAAATGGCTGAATATCTATATACATATTTTTCGAAAGCAAACCCAAGCCCCCCATACAATCGCATCAACTCACGCACACAAGCCCTACTTCTTTATTGTCTTCAATCTATAGTGAGCCCACAATCTCCAATTTAACACCTGAACTTTAGCCTATAGTCAGGATATAAGGTCGTTTGTCTCGGATTCAAATTAAGTTCTTGCTATTTTTTGAGGTAAGTGCATAAAATCGCGGCTGATTGAGTAAAATTTTGGGTAAAACTGTGTGCATTGCTCGATTCTAAAGGCATTATATTCAGTATGTTGAATTCTTGTGTTTATTTAGCTTTGCTACTTAAATTTGTGTGTAAATTTCAGCTGCTTATCGAACTCCTTCCCCTTCGATTGCCAAGCTAGATGCTTGAAATTTTTTGGGCCTCTCTGCTTGAACTTTGTTGTGTTTTCATGTAACTGCAAGTTCACCTAGCTGCTAGGATAGGGTTCACACCTTGAGCTGAAGTTTAGTGATTCGCTTTGATGCAAGATTTTAGCACCAAAAGTACCTACTGAAGCTGCCCTCAATGTGCTCGATGAAATGCCTAAGTAAGCATTCTGTGTTTCTTTTGCCTTAATTTTTTGTGGGTTTAGTTGTCAAATATTATGTAGTGTATTAGATGTCTGGGGTGATCAAGTAGACTTGTGCATAGTTAAGAATATGATTGTTAAGGCTAAAGGAAAGTTTGGGGCTGTTTTCAAAGTTTTGGCAACCACTGCCCTTCCCCTACAGCCCCTTCTTCTCTAGCCGAAATGAACCTTGTTTTCCATAAAATTTTGTGTTAAGCTAGACATATATGTGCACTTTCAACTCCGAAAATATAGCTTGGTAAAAGTCCTCTTATGTGCATGATATTCATTGTTAAGTTGGGGCTGCGTAGTAGTCTCACAGTTGGGTACCAACTGCGTCCCCTCCCTATTTGGCCTATTTTAGCTCCAATTGGCACAAAATTTGAGCATGTTGTAGTTTCTAATGTGCTCCCTCATATATCAAAAGGTGGCTCATGAAGAGTTTTAAATTCAAGCATGTTATTTGGTGTGGAATTAGGGCATGTTCTCAACTGGAAATCCCCTTTTGCCGTCTTTTTTTTCTTAGGGTACTTCTAGAACCTTTGTACATAGTTCTCAGAGCTGCAGGAGGATCAGAGGAGGCTCAAGAGTTGGTATGGGACCTTGGATGGCTTGGTCTGATAGCTTTAGACAGTCTTATCCCCTATTGCTGGAGTTTAGACGAGCCACACTAGCCCCACTCATCTGTCCCATCAAATCACGATCCAGACTCACCATTAGCCATATCCCCAGAGAGTTCCTAAGCCTTTACCCCTTGTTTTTGCTCTTTTTGTTCAATATTGGGGACAATGTAGAACTTAAGTGTAAGAGGATGATTATGTGTAATTTATTTTATCTAGCTGTAGCTGTAGTAAATTTTTGGTATCTCTTGGTCAGTACTTAAACCTGTAGATTTTCGAAGTTAAATTATGCAGTTTCAAAAGTATTGTTCGTCAAGTGGTGTTTTTATGTTTAGTTGTTTCTGTATTAAGTTAAAAAAAAAGTGAAGTCGAAAAAAATCCATATATTTGTTATTTTTGTGTTCTGAGGAAAAAGAAAGTAACATAAAGTATTGTGTTTTGTGAACATGTAAGAAAGTAACTCGTGATCTTAAATTACTGGATTTAATAGGAGTATAGCTTTGCTGGAATTAGAATCTTAAGCAATGCTAGAAAAAAATTGGAAAAGTAGATTGGTGCTTTTGACTTAGAGGGATTCATAACACGATTGAATTAGTGAACTAGTACTTTCTATTTATTTGCTTCATCTGCAATTGGTTATGGCTGTATTAGGTTAACAAATTTAACCTGGTGAGATTTTTAAGCCTTTGACTAACACATATTTATTAGTCTCACTCTCTTTGTTCATGTGTGATATTCACCTATGTGTTTGCGTCTCTAGAACTTGCTTTATTTATCTTTGAGGCTACATTGTTACATGCATTTCATAAAAATGATTAAGGCACTCTTTCTTGGTTAATCACTTTAGCTAAAAAGCCTACCTTATCAATTAATTCTCTTTTACATAACCTCTTTGAGCTTTATAGCCTATTTTTGTTTCTTTACATCCTTTAATACTAGTCTTGAGCCAAAAACAATAAATATCCTTACCTTACCAATGGATTAATGGACTTATGATTTATTTTTTACTTGGGGCTGGATAAGAAGTAAGTGTGGGGTTTAGTTGTTATTGATGAGGTCTTGATAAAAAAAAGGTGAGGGAGTCAAGTTGATGATATCTAGGTTGGGTGGTTTGTCATGTGAAAAAAAGTGAAAGAGTTAATGAAAATAAAGATAAAAGAAAAAAGCATAGAAGAGAAAAAAAAAAAGCAACAATGAAAGCAAAAAAAAAAAGAAAAAGTAGAGCAGTGGCCAAGGGGAAGAAAAAGAAAGAAATAAATGAAAAATTATCGGGAAAAAAAGAGTTGAGGTAAATGGTTGTTTCTTTTTGAAATAAAGGCTTGAGTCACCTTTGAACGTTGGGGTATGTTATTATGCTATGTAGGTAATGCTAGAAGTCGTGAAAGGAAGTATGTTCTTGAAGATTATGAATTTATGTTCTACCTAGTTTCAGTGGTTTATTAGCCCCACTTCCTAAATTTTTCCCACATTAATCCTTATCCCAATTACAACCTTTAAAAGACCTTATGTTTTGTGCCATGCGTGTGCATGTAAGTGGTGGAGAATGAGAAATAATGCAAGCCTATGGTAGAACTCTCCTATTAAATAGAATTTTGAGTGTAAACACTTGATCTTTAAACACTTGAGCAAAGAGTGAACCAGTCTATAAGGGTTGGCCTATCCAAATTATGCCATTTTTGGTAAAAGCTTTGTTTTATGATCCTAATAGTTGCTTGAGGATACTTTTTTATGACATTTTATGAGTTTCTTTGTACTTGTGAAAAAAAAAAGGGAAAAGAAAAATTCTCCAAAATCTTGCATTGCTTTGGAGACTTTTTGTTAGGCAGGCTTACTTTGGGTTCGAGAAAACAAAAAGATGGAATTGTGTGTGTGATAAATGTTAAAGTATTTTGTCCTTGTTATTGTGTTTTTGTTTTGTTTTGTTTGTTGTTCAGGGTTGAACAATGGTCTAAATGTGGAAGAGTTTGATAGGACTAATTTGTGATGTTTAATCCAACTATATGTGTTATTAATTATGTAATATTGTGTTTTAAAGTTCATATTTACGTTTAACTTGGTAAATTGCAGGTTAAAATCTAGAAGGAAGTAAAGAGGGACGAGTTTGGATCAACATTGCATGAATTATGAAGTTTGGAGACCAAAAAGAGCTCGATTGAAAGTTGAAAGACCAAAAAGATAAAGTCCATGAAGTCATGGCGCCACATAGTACGGCCGAAAATAGAGAATGTTCAGAACGTAGGGCCGCATGGGTCTGTCGCATACGACATGCTGCCCATTTCAGAGAGCAGAAAGAATTTTGAAGATCCTTGTAGCCGCATGAGTGGTTTGTTTTGCTCGAATTTTTATATTTTCCCTATTTTATTTAGAATTCTTTTTATGATAAACTTAGTTTATGAATTTTATTCTTTTCTTAGGTTTTTTTGGATCTTATATATGGAGATCAAGCCAAAATTCTTTTCTTAGGTTTTTTTGGATCTTATATATGGAGATCAAGCCTAGTTTTGCGAGTTAGACATATACATCAAGATACTTAGTTTCTTTGAGATTTCTATTGATGTTTGGTTAGGTTTGGTTTTTGAAGAAAAGTTCGAGACTGAAGAATATTGGTGCAATAATCATTTTCTCAAGCCTTATTCATTAAATTCAGTTATGTATTCTTACTCTTGTGTGATTAATTTTATCAATTCCATGAGTAGCTAAAATTATTTTCTTGGGACAAGATATGTATCCCTGTTGTGAACCCTAGTTGCTAGTTTGTTGATTCAACGTCTAAAAATTGGTTTCTAGTTAATTTTTTATCATTGTTTTGCATGGCTTTCACTTATTTGGCGTATGGATGGGTGGATGTTTATTGGTTTATGTTGAACTAGAGAGAGGAATGCATGAATTAGATTAGGCAATAAAGGACATTAATTTAGACAAGGCAAAGAGATTTGCTTGTGTTTAGTGCAGTCAAGTAAATTGAACTTCAGTGATATTTGCATGAGTTTCTTGTTATTAATACACTTAGGTGGGTTGATAACACGCTCACTAAGAGATTGGTGAGGGATCCTAATTAAGTAGGATTATGTAGCTTTAAAGGAGGTAGTTGATTGATTACGTGAAATTTGATCATTAACTAAGATTGGTTTTGTTGAATCCATGAATGGATAGCTAGGGAAATCAATGGTGGTGAAGTTGTGAGTCCTAAGTTCACCAAAATCTTTAAGAAAACTTTCAAAATAATTTACTCCTTACAGCTTTCAAAATATTTATTTATTCATTTTCTTTTACAGCTACTCAAAGTTTCGATTTGTTTCTTTCCTCGTGGGATGACAACCCTGACTCATAATCCACTTTATTACTTGTTCAGTCCCCAAACTTGCGGATTACACACATATTTTAGTGGACAGCCATCAACAAGGTAATCAAGCAAACCTTGAAGAGGCTTGGAAGCTTTGAAAGGAAATTGGAGCATTGTCTGCAGTTCTATGGTCCTACCAAACGACCTGCCGAACTACAATAGGAGAGACTCCCTTTTCCCTCGTATACAGAGCTAAAGATATGATCCCAGTAGAATTGGAAGTCTCTACTCCTAGGGTAATGTATGTCAACGAAACAAGCAACAAAGAGCTCATTGTCAGCGAGCTTGACCATTTCGCCGAAAAAAGAGAGTTGGCTGAAATCAGAAATGCGGCATATAAGCAGAAATGTGCTAAGTTCTACAACACTAAGGTTAGAGTACGGAGGTTCAAACTAGGAGACTTGGTCCTTTGCAAAGTTTTTCTCTTCACCAAAGAACTAGTCTCAGGGACCTTAGGACGGGTCTGAAAAGGATCATACAGAGTCAGACAAACTCTGTCAAATGAAGCTTACGAGCTCAAAGATATGGAACAAATCGAGTTGATACACTCATGGAATGCAGAGATCTTGAAGAGATATTAACAGTACTTGCATGTTAAATCTAAATTTTTGTATCATAACCATCAGGTAATGGCTAGTGAAATTAACAAGCCTATGTCAGCTCAAAATTTCTGGACCACGATTTAGTGACCTGCTAGATGGGTAATACTTCAAGCGATGAATATTTGCTTTGTTACATTTTCATATGAAACAAATCAGATAGCAATGTGTTACACGACCAAGGCTAGAACATGCTTTTAGCTAGCGATCTAACACTTACGTGAAAGGATTTGTTAGATTAGTATGAAACCAAGACTAGAACAAGCCCCTAGTTGATGACCACATACATGGATAAAAAGTTTTACTAAGACTTCATCCATGTGACCAAGGCTAGAATGAACTTCTAGCTATCGCCCTTACACTTGTTTAAAACTTTCTACTTAATTCTATCATCGTGTATGTGGCCAAAACTAGAGAGAGCTTCTAGTTAGCGTCCTAGCACTTTATCTAAAGAATTGTGTTTAAAGTTATGTTATGCAAACGCGGTTGGAAAGGGCTTCTGGCTGAACATTTGTAACTTATGACAGAGTTATTTAAACACATACAGATAATGAGTTGACAGTTGGAAAAATTTCATTTCATTCATAAAAAAGAAAAGTACAAAATACAAGGAATGAGAACAGGAGCTCTAGGTTTCTTCTTCCGGTGTTGGAGTAGGGACCTCAGCTTCCTCCCCTTAGCTAGAGACTGCAGTCTCGACCTTCTCCTCATCATCTAAGCTTTAGAAGCTACAATCTTGTTTGATTTTGTGACCTGCTCTTTGAGAAAAGCTAGATTGTACTGAGATCGCACCTTTTCGACCTCGCCAATGATCTCCTTTGAAGTCTTATAGTGCAGCATAGTGGTGTTCCCCTTAAACTCTTCTGCGCTTTTATACCTGGCGATTGCCTCCCTGTGTCCAATCAACTCATTAGAAGGGGGCCTAGCTCTCTGTCTCCTTTAGAGCCTACTCGTAGTTTGACCTTTCAATCGCCCGCATGTTCTCCAAGTCCTTGACTTTCCTTATAGAGGCCTCGAGTCGAACCTCAAATGAGCTGCCTCATCCTTAGAGACAGCCAGATCCCACTCTCTCTCCTTTAAGGATAGCTGGGCCTCATCCTTTGTCTTTGTAGCCTTCCTCACGCCCTCAGTGAATTTGTACCTCATCGACAATCCTGTGTAAGCGAGCCAACGCTTACTGATCTAGGACGGCTGAGCAATCATGCATGGCAGTGTTCGCCTGAAGAAGTTAAGCCATTAAGAATGAAATGGCGTAGTTCTCCCACATCCTTGGCTAGCCCCTAGCCATGTTTCTCATGGCATCAGAGAGATCCTTGGGACGCCCTTGAATGCGGTCTTGAAGGGCTTCTTACCAAGGTTGAAGCTGAGCAAAGCCTTAGGCTTTTTTGCCTCCAACTTCCCCAACATGGCTTGGCGTGTTGGATGAACAAGCAGGTAAAGGTTCTAGCAATCAGGTCGAGAAAAGCCTTCCCCTTGTGTGGTTACCCTATCTCTCTTAAATTTAGGGCTGTGGACTGACTGCTAGCACTTTGCTAGAGGCTTAGAGATGGCGATGTCCCCAGTAGGCGATGGTCTCTTCTTAACGACCTTCTCGTCCTTCAGCCTTTTTTTTTGCTCCTTCTTTTTCAAGGCCTCAACTATCTATTCAGCTGCCCTCATCCTCTTTGCCCACTGCTTCTTTGCCTCACAGATTGCTCTCTTCTCACCCTTAGAGAGGTGTTTTTTCCCAGAAAATGCACAAGTGTCATGTCAAATGGAACTATAAAATGAGGTCGCTCAAAGGACCAAAAGTAAGATGACGACTTACAGTTGTTGGGGTTGTTGGAGATATGCTCAGATCTTGGCACTGACAGACCAGTGTTGATCAAGAAGTCTTCACCCGTTAGATCTGTGACATGGTGATCTTAAGTCTTCAACCCAAGAACTACTTCAACTTGCTCTTTAAAGGTTGGGGACAACAGTTAAGGTCGTCAGCGCCTAACACGAAAAGAAACAAGTTAAGCATTAGCTCACTTGCTCTATCAAAATACATATTTGGGAGCTACTTACTCGGAGTCATGTAGCTCATTGGTATGCTTGTGCCCTCATGACCTCAAATTGATATGGTTCTCTACTTACTTCCTACCCAAAACTAAATCTCTTTCCACTTAGAGACTGATTATGAGACTCCTTCACGAAATTCCCCCAGAGATGCTGAGCTCCTATTTTAGGGCGTACTACCACATAGAACCACCCTTTTCCTCCAGATGAGGACTTCAGAAAATAATAGGAGTTGAAGTCCTCAGGGCTAGGGTACCTCCAGCCCTTGTGTTGCTAAAGGGCAAAGATCCCAACTATGGTCCCTTACATAGTTGGTGGGATTTGAGAGGGGGCGACTCTCTAAAACTTTTGTAGCCTAGTCACAGGCCGCAGAAGCAGTACCCTGAAATCGTCCTCAAACATTTTTGTGCATGTTGCCATGCACCCTCTAGGAGGGTAGTGAGCCCTCTTCCTCTCATAAGGGACCCACAAGGATACACAATTTGGCACGTGATACTTCTGCTGCAGTGCGTGCAGATCAGCCTTACTGACCTTTGAGGAGATGTGTTCACACACCCATGGCAGGTTTTTCTCACGCATCACTACCACTGGAGATTGCCCACTAGAGCTCGCCTCTTCCTTGTCGTCTCCCTCATCCTCACCACTTCTCTTACTTGTCTAGTCAAACTAGACATCTCGACCCCTAAAACCAACCCCATCTTCTTCATTGGACCAATCGACGTTCATCTAGATCACTTCTCCTTCCCTGCTCCCAGAATGAGAACCCTCTCTATTTTCCATTTCACAGTTATACAACATCCTGGTAGACAAAGTCTCCGCAAATCTCCGATAAAATCCTAAGAACTAAAAACTTCCCAGAAAAGAGGGTGACCAATACTTTTAGGATGAAATCCCACGAAGCTTTGAGAATCTTCTGCTGGGAATCACTAGCTTCTTAAGGAGATTATAGGGTTTATAGAGCGATCTGCAGAGAAATTTGTGGAAGATTTTTGTAGGATGAATAAAAGTGAAGGAGAAAAGAGAATCATGGTGAAGGGTATAAATAGGTAAGGAAGAGAGAAAAAGATAGAGGCATGCCATCTTTGTAAGCGAAAGGACACCAATCAAATAAATTATTACTACCCACAGTTTCGTCCTTCCATTAGGCGGCAGCTACATAGCGAGGCGAGTCAGGTCATAAGTTTCGAAATTCAATTTTAGATCGGAAGAGCCCAAAAAATAGTGAGCTAACTTTCAAGGCCGCCAAACAGAGACCTTGAAGGGGCATTTTGTTGTCGCCAGGTCGTTAGGTCAAGGAGGTCAACAATGGTTGAAGGTAGGCCCCACGTGCCCCGCTGTACTCAAATGACATAAAGACCTATAAGGACCTAGAAGGACTCAACGACCTAGTGTTCACCAGAAAGCTCCAGGCACTTGTCACTCAGCTCGCTAAGCCACTAAGCTCGTGAGGCCGCTCTCCATTGTTTTTGGAAAAACGTCAGTTAGACAACAACTTGCTCTATCCACCATCTCATAAAGAGTCAACGAAGGCCAAAGGTCAATGAAGGTCAATGGTTATAGGGTTCTGGAGATAGGCCTTGAGTGCCTAGCCTAACCTGGCAACCTAGCGACCTAGTTGTCTAGCGACCAAGAGATCTAGTGACTTGATTTAGCGACCTAAAAGATAGATCTTTATGCCATCGGACCCTGGCTCAGGACATACAGGCACTTCACCAGCGAGCTCACATGTGCCTCAACCAGAAGCCGCGACCTAGAAAGCATAGCGAGCATGCCAACTCAGTAGCAGCTTGGGATCCCACATGGGAAATCTTATCACTTATGACTGATAGGACTCCAACATTAAATGCAATGTGGAGGTTACTTGCCCTGTGCATGGTTCAGGCAACCATTAGTTAGAAAGTAAAGGTCTAATCCAAACCGATTAGGCCATTACGTCATTCTTGTGGTCCCTATTAAATTCATATAATCATTACTCCCATGCAAATTGTAAATGTACAATATAAATAGAAGGCAAATAGAACTGAGAAGGGGTTGACACCCAAATCTCATTCTTCTTATCCTTAATACATTTATAGTCTTCCATTTATTATAAATATTCCTTACCTTTTTTACATTTATTGCTTATATTGATTCGAATACGAATTTCTAGCGAATACAAATCTTGTTTATTGAGTCGAAGGCTAAATTTGACATCAACAAATTAACGTTGTCTGTAGTAAATTTTACAAGAAGCTGTATAAAACAAACGCCCAGTGAAATCTAACCTCTAGTGAAAGGAAATGAATGCTTTCCGATCGCTCCAAAAGTTAAAAGACAAGAAATAACAATGTCATGACTGGTAGAGGCAACGGAAGCAGAAACTCTCCGGTGACAGAGAGAGGCCCTCGTTGGACAAGTCTGGCGGTTGCAACAACATAACCCACTAGCTTTCCAACAAGACAATAAAACATCTCTAAAAAGGATGAATGCTTCAGGGAGACGCATCAAGAGAGGGTTAAGCCTCACTTCGAAGTAAGGGCCCGGCTACCCAGACCCCAACGCATTGGCCGAGTCGGGTACCTTAAAAAATACGGTTAGGAGTAGTATTTACTCAAGAAAAGGCTTAATGCCCTGCTAATCCACATAAATGTAAGTCAGGCCCTCTTCTACAGACTCCTCGAGGTCGCCGTCTGCCCTTCAACAAACCCATCAGCTGGGTGAGCTGAATAAACAACCAAGCGACCTTGAAGAGATCGGAAGAGCACACGTCTGAAGGGACCAAGAATCGTCCATCCCTACCAAGTCAATCACTGTCCTCAAGGCATCCACAGAATATATCTTTGACTGATTGAGGAGCAACCCAATGCTGGTCAAATCAAAGTCCGCAAAGAGGCAGAGGAAGAATGCTGAAAAATCGAAACACTGTAGATATCTCAGCACAGCACAAACGACTATAGGTACCTAAAGTGAGAGATCTAGCGGTTGATTGGATAGTGATATTTGGGCAAACTCATAGCAAATCGCCAATGGCTGGACGTGCAAGCTCGTCCCCTAGCAGACCTCGAAGCCTGGGCTCTACAAAACCTACCTCCCACGTAGGTCCGTATTCTTTGTAGTGGAAACCTTGACATAGAGGGCTCTGACAGAGAGAGGCAAGGTCTCATGAGTAAGGCGCAGATTTGCTATCACTCACTTGAGAAGCACATACCCTCTTTGTAAGTGAGCTCTTTCTCCCCTCACTACGAAGATGCCAGTGGCCAGCTAAACCCCCATGTAAGTGCCCTAACCATTATCATGTTAGTTGCAGGTATTAAAATCCACAAGACCTTGGTGGACAATGGTAGCACCATGAACATCATCTATTGGAAAGCCTTCCAGCAGATGAAAATTGACCTAAGGAGTGTAAGGCCTTGTAGAGCTAAACTTCAAGGCTTCACTGGAGATCACATGGAGGCAAAGTATTAGGTCACACTCTATAATAGCCTCAATCTTACATCGCTTAGGTAGAGAAAGTAAGACCAGCTTATAAGTCAGGATACCCACTTCATCAGACACGAGGCCTTTTAGGTGAGAACACCAAGAGCAAAACCGTACGGGCTAGCCCAAAGTGGACAATATCGTGTCAAAGTGAAGTGGGTCGTTACAGATGAGAGCCAAGTTTTGATCCTAGGACCTGTGGGTTAAATTAATATCCAATAAATCCTAAATCCCTAATGTCTTACCCTATTTCGAAGACCAACAAGAGCAGAGGATAGAGGGGAGAGGTGAGGTGATGGTGGCTGGTTTGCAAGAGCAAGGCTAGGGAGCGGTGGTGGGGTGTGCGACTGCCACGGTCAAGGCTTGGCGTCCAGTTTGAAGAGTCAATCGAGAGTTAGGTTTGAGGGATAGGTGATGTGGGATGAGGCTTTAGGGCAGAGAAAGTCGCGGTGACTGTTTGACTGCGACACTGGGGTTCGGGTCTTGGCTGGCTTCATGGAATTCTGGCGAATAACAAAGTTTTCTGGTAGGATTTCAGCTGGGCAACTTCACTCTTTCTTTCTCTGTGTGGTCTGATTTTCAAGTGCAAGGGCATGGTTGGGTTTTTACTGAGGGATGGAGGCAGACTGGTGGTGTAAAGAGATTCCGGCGCGGCTGTGGTGTACCCAACCGGAGGTGAGGCAGAGGCGAGAGTGGTTTTGCTAGGAATATGTCGTGTGTATGTATGTGAAAGCCAACAAAAAAGTGTAAGCATATTTGTGTGTGAATTTGATGTATTTCTATGTATTTGGGTAAAGAACAGAAGCAAGTAATGGCGTGTGAGAGACTCACAGATTTTTGACTCGAGTGAAATTGTAAATTTGGCTGACAATTTGGTGTGTGAACAAGATGTTTGATGATGGGGTATTTATAGTGTGGAGATAATATTCTTGTTCCCTAGTTCATGTTGAGTGGTGGTGTTTGAGAATGGATGGGATTATAAATTTGGGAGTGCATTTAGAAACCTTGTACAGTTAATTTTAGAGGAGTAAGAGGATTTGATTTTATTTAAGAGGCTCCAATTGAATTATATCTACAAGTTATTTATATAAAATATATTTGTCAGTTAAAAAAATAATAGAATTATTTTAATATATATAAATAAAAAATAATAGAGTAATTTTTAGACTTAATGTAACAATTGAAATTAAAATTATTCATGTGACTAGACGGGCACTACATAAGTGGACATTAAAATAGAGGAGATTATAGCGACATTTTTTATTCAATAAAATTTTATTCTTAAATTTCTCCACTCGCTACAACCCGGTTATGAGTCATGTCAGTCCTTGTAGTTTTGTTGACATTTAAGTAGTTCAAAACTATCTCTTAGGGTCTTTTCGAACCCAAAACAATTATGTCGTCCAATTTTAGTCCCCAAATTCTGATTATATTTTAAATTGGTCCCAAGAGTTTTGATCTTGTCAGTCTTTGTCCCCAACCATTTGGAAAATACTATTTCAATCCTAAACTATTTTAGAAATTCATTTTAGTCCTTAGTATTTACATGTCTTTTCTATAAAAGATTATTTCTTTCAACACTGAAATAATTTATTTTCTTTTTGACTAGATGAGGCGTGAAGATTCGTAAACAAATAAGTTTCTTGCAAAGGTTGACTAGCTCATAAAGTTTAAGGTAGTCTCATTTTTTTTTTTTTAGAAAGAGTTATTTCCAAAACATGCGCAATATTAATTGATTTGTACTATCAGTATGCATGCAAATATGTGATTTATGTATTTATTATATACATGAGCTTATTTGCTTTATGCTTTAGACGAGACGAGGCCAGAATATTTATGATATGCATGCAATGCTTGATTACTATGCGCTAGTATTATAGCATGAGACGAGAGCCGAAAATCTATATTTACCATGCGATGCTTATTTCTGAGGAAAGAATCTTCCTGAGATATTCATGTATTGGCATGTTTATATGTATATCTGTGGTATAAATTAATTAATTTGCGCCGAGGCTACTGATTATTTCTATGAAATACTCACACTTTTAAATTAAAATATTTTGCAAGTTCAAAGTCAGAGGCGATACATTGAGCAGCGGTGGCATAAAATTAATTTTAAATTGCTGTGAAACAATTTAGAAATTATTTTACTCATTCATGAATTTGTTAAATTGCCTATTTCTTGACATTAATAAGTTTTTCTTTCGTGATACTATTTCCAAGATTATGAGAAATAATTTTCCTGCATATTTTACCCACTTTTAATATATTTATATTAAAAAGAAAGAAAATAATATTAATATCCCGGATATTTAGAATTTGAGGCGTTACAGCTTGGAATTAGGGCCAGGTTTATGTTTTTTAAGACTTGCAAAATTTTTCTAAAAAAATTTCACTAAAATAAAGTCAAGAATTTTTATAGGTTGCCACTATCGTTGCTCCCTCCGCTAACTCTGAAGGTAAAAGAAAGATTAATTGGTTTGAGATAATTATTTTTAAAGTATTTATGATGTTATGTTGAATACCTATTACTTATAAGACTTTACAAGGATATTTAAGAAAGAAGAATTGTATTCGACTTTATGGAAGAATCGAGTTTGAGCATAATTGGGCATAATATGTAGTTATTTTAAGTAAAGAAAAGATTTAACGATTTCTTAATCCTCAAAATTAGCTTAAATTGACAAAATATTAATACCTACCTGGACTTTGCATAAATGGTACTTTTCAGATATGGCACCATGACGGGAGATAGGAAGGTAATGTTCAGGCCAAGGACCTATACGATCTTCCATAGGTACTCGTCATATAGGTTTGCGCTTGGATCTACCATATCAGAACATATACTTAGGTATAATATGGCACGTCATGAAGCCATTGCCAGTAGATTCAGGACAAATAATGTAGACTCTATTGGTCACTTGATATCGACATTCCCAGTGAACCAACGTCTACAGATATCCCAATTGCCTGGGGAGTTGACGAGGGTGGATGTTGAAGATCGGAAGAGCTTCTGCGATGAGCTGGTGATGCAAGGGGAGGCACCTGTGCCAATGCCTGTCCCTGAACCAGTGAAGGAAGTTGTGGATGAGGAGGTGATAGCCCTAGATGAGGACCACGAGGTGCCTGATATAGAGTCTAGAGTGTATGGGCCTTATGAGTATACCCGAAGTGCACCGCTGGGTAGAAGCACCCCTACTTATGCCCCCCAGCACACCGACAGTAGGCAATGGAGGAAATGGATGGTTTGATGAGTAGAGTAGCAGGACAGATAGATGGAAGCTATAGTTTATGATAGCATTTATTTCAGTTTACAATTTTATTCATTCATTTAAGACATTTTGTACTCCTCATTTAAGGATATTAGGTGATTAATGAAATAAAGTTTCCGTCTTGCCTTATTGATAATGACTGGTTTTACTTGTTATGTAACAATTCTTGTGTTATGGTTTGATAACAATGGATATAAACTCATTTTGAATTCTTGTGCAAAGGAAATGCACAAGCCAACCTGATGAAGAAACTTGCTTCAAGCAGTGCAAGACCTTAGACAAGGTGCACCTGCAGCCCAAGCTGCGCTGCCTCAGTCCATTGTGGAGTAGTTCCATAGATGAAGGCCACCTTAGTTTGATGGTCGCAACGACCCCTTAGCTGCAGAAGAGCGGATAAGTTCAATTGAGAAAATTGTCCATCACATCTTGTGCCCTAATGATCAGAAGGTATTATGTGCAGAATTTATGCTTGAGGGGTGTGCCGGCCATTGACAGGAGTCCATTTGTAGGACTAGGACTGAGCCAAAACAAAGGAACTTTACTTGGGAGCAATTCAAAATAGATCTGATGGATAAATACTTCTCATAAGCTCTTCAGGATCATAAAGAGACTGAATTCTTAAATTTGAAGCAGGGCGACCTGGACATCACCGAATACGAAAGGAAGTTTGAGGAGATGTCTCGGTATGCTCCACACTTGGTGAGCATTGAGGCCATGAAAGCTCCGAGGTCTGAGAGTGCCTAGACATTGGCTGGGTCTTTTGCTCTCACTCATTGCCCACCTATGGGTAAGTAGTGAAGATGGCTCAGAAATTAGCTTATTCAGAGGCACAGTGTAGTGGGCCTGGGAGTAAGAGCAATTAGCAGAATCAGGGTAAAAGGAAGTGGCAAGGGCCAAGTCAGGGGTAGAACAGGAACCAGGTGTCCAACAAGAGGCAAAATACCGGGTCAACTGGAGGCAGACTGGTAACACAATCCCACCATGCCCCAACTGCAAGAAGTTACATAGGGAAGAATGCCTATGGGGCAAGGGAGTATGCTATAGGTGTAGTTAGCCTAGCCACTTTTCATCTGATTGCCCAAACGCTCCTGCTCAGAACACTAATTAGAAGAGGAATGCACAGTAGGCTAATGAGGAAAAGACCTGTGTATTTGCCATGACACATGAGATCCGTTAATGATGCTGATGTGATAGCAGGTATACTTCTTAATTATGGTATTCCTGTACATGTTGTGATTTAAATGTTTGTGATATGCAGTTCTTTGATAGTAATGTTACATGATAACAGGTATACTATATGTTTCTAGTATTTCTGTGCATGTTCTGATAGACTAAGGTGTCACACATTTTTTTATATCTACCTTATGCCTAGCTAGACTGAATTAGTAGGAGAGAGAATGGGTAGTTCACTTGAGGTTAGCCTACCTTTAGGGAGAACTGCTAGGGCAGTACTAATTGACTTTGATAGACTAATATTGAAAGCAGATCTGAACATAATCGAGATGAAGGACTTTGACATTATATTGGTTATGGATTAGTTAAGTAATAACCGTGCTACCATCATGTCCCATGAGAAGGAAGTGGTGTTTCGGAAAAAAGGGGAAGAGGAATTTAGATTCTATGGATCAAATGTTAGAGCACTTCCTCGCCTTATTTCAGCCATACAAGCAGAGAAGCTGTTGGCAAAAGGCAGTTGCCAGGGATATTTGGTTAGCCTTAAGGGTGAGCTAATGACTGAAATCACTTTAGACCATGTGCCGGTGGTTTGTGAATATGCTGATGCTTTCCCCGAAGATTTACCAGGTATTCCACCAGACCAGCAGGTGGTGTAACACTCCGTGAAATTTAAAAGGTTCTAGCTTTGACTCAATTCTCGAATAATACTCAATTATAAGAAATTATAGAGTAAATTTCTAATTAGCCATGACATTCGATAGGAAATTGAAAACATTCTTGTAGGCTTTAATGAGGATGAAAGAGGGTTTCTTGGATTTGTATCAACTATATTCATTGGTTAGTAATATTACCAAAAGAAAAACAAAGGCAAATCGTGTAACGAGTTTGAGACCAAAGAAGGCTTAAATAAGAAATGCGATACTATAATGATATAGTCGAAAAGCCAAGGACCTAATTATGGAATGTATTAAGTTGAAGGGCTCATTAAGTGATAAGTAGAAAAATCACGAGGACACTTGAACCATTGAAATTGCTCACATGAATAAAATGAGAGAACACTTGGCATCCTTGCTAGCAAAAATTCCCAGGAACTTCCAATTGGACCTATTTTTATTGGCTAGACGCTCTTCCGATCTTAGAGACAATTGGAGACTCTTTTATAGGTGGAATCCAAGGATTTTTAGAAAGTAATTGGGGAAATTCGTCCATAAATAAAGAAGGGCTTAGAACACCCTTAACTTCTAAAACACCTTCTTTGCCTTCCAAACAAAGCCTACTCTACATACATACAAAGCCTTGCTTGGAGAGCTACTTTAGTTGCGGAATACCCAAAGATTCGAAGGTATTTTTGCTACATATAGGTATCCACTAATCCTTATAAGGAACAAGAGCAAGGTGAGTAACTAATGTCTTTGTTTCTATTGGCATGCCATTATTTTACAAAAGAACAATTGTTTGATGTCTTATTATGATAAGAAATGGAATGTTTTCTTGCATACAAACCACTAGTATTGCCTACCCATTCTGTATTAAATTGCTTTGAATTATTCCCATTCTATGACCTATTCCATGACCTTGGGATAGGAACGATTAGTATGGTGTCTGATTTGATTGATAATGTTTCTTGAGACTTCGGTAAGGGTCAACCGGAGTTATTGATTTGGCACTTGAATGATATTATTGTGCGCTATGTGTAGTAGGTGATTCTAGTGTTTGGGCACTATTATGCATTTGAAAAGATTTGTGTATCTTTTACTTATTGAAATTGAAATTGTAAAGTGGTTTTCCTTGAATTCTCGTGGCAAACCAAAGCATTGTGTTACTCACGGGATATGTAGTACTCACTCAATGTTTAATTATTTTTGTAAGATCGGAAGAGCGTCGTGTAGGTATTTGAAAGACAAGCCAAGACTTGGAGCGAAAACTCAAGTAGAAGTAGGATATCACATGTAATCGAGACGGACTTATGGGGTTACTACAAGGATGCCCCACAATTTCTCATGTATTTGGGCACTACATATAAGCTTAATGTGCATTGTGCCTACACTCATGCCCAACTCCATTATGATAAGTTCATGGTTGATAAACCTATATTTTTCACTTGATATGGCAGTAGGATAGTAGAATAAATTAGGTACTTGCATATGTAAAACTTAGTGTGTACTAAAATGCATGGCTTTTGTATGAATTTGGAGCCTATTTTCCATGTAAAGGCCTCCCAATCACATGACTCAGCAAGTTAATAATAGAGTAAGTTTATTAATATAACTTGTTCTTTACGCAAATTTTGATATAGTTGTGTAGTAAACAAGAATGATAGATGTATATAATTTTTCGACTAAGGTTTTCATCCATAAAAGAAATCCACTTAATAAGAAAACTCGATCAGCAACGGGGTGTGACCGGTGGAGTTCTCAATACATCTGGTACCCGAAGTAGCACTAATGTCTAAAGCTCCATATCGTATGGCACGTAAAGAGTTGCACGAATTGAAAGTTCAACTTGATGAGTTATTTGAGAAGGGTTTTATTAGACTAAGTGTATCCCTTTGGAGAGCACTTGTTCTGTTTGTCAAAAAGAAAGATGGCAGTATGAGAATGTGCATCAACTATCAGGAACTCAATAAGCTGATAATAAAGAATAAGTACCCTCTTTCCAGGATTGAAGACGCATTTGATCAACTGAAAGGTGCTGCAGCATTCTCAAAAATTGATCTTTGATCTGGATATCATCAGTTGAAAGATCGGCCAGTTGACATACCTAAGATAGCATTCAGGAGCAGATATGGATACTATGAGTTTACGGTGATGCCATTTGGTCTCACAAATGCCCCTGTAGTGTTTATGGATTTGATTAATCAAGTCTTTCACCAGTACCTAGATAAATTCATCATCGTCTTTAATGATGACATACTGGTTTACTCAAGGGATCTAAAACAGCATGAGAAGCACCTAAGGATTGTGCTTGGCACATTGAAAGCAGAAGAGTTGTATGCCAAATTTAGGAAATGCGAATTTTGGCCGATCTCATATGATTTTTGGGTCATGTCGTGACAGCTAAAGGTATTGAAGTTGATCCTTCTAAGGTTGAGGCTGTGACGCACTGGCCGACACCTGCTCATGCCAGAGATGTGAGAAGGTTTATAGGGTTGGCTGGCTACTATCGGCGGTTGATCAAAGGTTTCTCCAAGATAGCATGCCTATGACTCAGTTGACCCGAAAGGGTGTTAGATTTCAGTGGGCAAATAAGTGAGAGCAGAGTTTTTGGAAATTAAAGAAGAGGTTAGTGTCAGCTCTGGTACTAAAAATCCCTGATGGTGCTGAATGATTTGTTATCTATATTGACATATCCAAACATGGTTTGGGATATGTCTTGATGCAGCAAGGAAAGGTAGTAGCCTACGCTTCGAGACAGTTGAAAACACATGAACAGAACTATCCAACTCATGACTTAGAGCTTGCAACTTTAGTACATGCTCTAAAAATACGGCGTCACTACTTGTACGAGAGCAAATGCGAGATATATATTGATCACAAAAGCCTGAAGTATTTCTTTACCCAAAAAGAGCTGAACATGAGACAACAACGATGGCTGGAGTTGGTAAAAGATTATGACTGCACTATCCTTTACCATCCAGGCAAAGCCAATGCAGTGGCAGATGCATTGAGTAGGAAGAATGCCGGACAACCATCGGCGCCGGGTACTATTCAGGATCAATTGATTCGAAATTTTCAGAATTTAAGGATTGAAGTACAGAGTCCATCAACTCAAAAGTTTGGTAGGCTAGCAAACTTAGTTGTTAAACTAGACTTAAGAGATCAGATTGTAGTGGCCCAGAAGGATGACAAATATCTAGAAAAGATTAGGTCTAGAGTAGGGACCTCACGGTAATTCAGATTTGAGATTGCCTCAGACTCAGCACTGATTTTCATGGGTCGGCTCTATGTTCCAAACAATGCACAGATCAGGAATGAAATCCTCAAAGAAACTCATTTGGCCCCTTACGCAGCATATCTAGGTAGGACAAAGATGTATTGCGATTTGTGTGATTCTTTTTGTTAGAGGAACATGAAGGAGAGCACCGCGAAATTTGTCTCGCGTTGCATAGTATGTCAGCAAGTCAAAGCTGAGCATCAGAGACCCTCAGGCATGTTGAATCCGTTGGATATACCTGAGTGGAAGTGGGAGAAAATCAAGATCGGATTTTGTAGTAGAACTTCCAAGATCAGTCAAGGGTCATGATGCTATAGTTGACCGACTTACTAAATTGGCTCATTTCTTGTCGGTCCGAATAATCTTCGGTAAAGATCAACTAGCACAGCTTTATATTAGGAAGATTGTTTGATTATATGGAATACTGGTTTCCATCATATTCAATCGAGATCCGAGCTTGCCTCGAGGTTCTGGAAGAGCGTCCAGACTACTATGGGGACTCGATTGAATTTTAGTACTGCTTATCATCCCCAGATAGATGGACAATCTGAGCACACAATTTAAGCATTGGAAAACATTCTGAGAGATTGCATGTTGGATTTGGGTGGCAAATGAGATAACTTTTTGTCCTTGATAGAGTTTGCCTATAATAACCGTTATCATGCCTCTTTGGCATGGCCCCGTATAAAGCTTTATATGGAAGGAGATGTCGCTCACCGATCTATTGGGATGAAGTCAGTGAAAAGAAGTTGTTGGGGCCATATCTGGTGAGGAAGACGGTTGCACAAATTGAGAAGATTTAGTCCAAGATTAAATAGCTCAGGATAGGCAAAAGAGTTATACCGATTCGAAAAGAAAGAACGTAGAGTTCCAGATTACGGATAAGGTATTTCTTAAAGTGGCACCAATGAAGGGTGTTCTATGGTTCGGCAAGAAGGGGAAGTTGAGACCATGATTTATTAGGCCATTTGAGATATTGGAAAAGGTGGGAAATGTAGCAGATAGATTGGCATTACCTCTAGAACTTTTGATAGTACATGATGTTTTCCATACCTCATTGTTAAAGAGGTACATTTTTTACCCAAAGCACCTAGTGAGTTACCAAGTGTTGAGATTCAGAAAGGCTTGTCCTATGAGGAAAGTCCTATATGCATTTTGGAGAGGAAAGTCCATATCTTGAGAAATCGAGAAGTAAAATTTGTCAAAGTCCAGTGGGGTAGACCGGGAAGCAGTGAGGCCACTTGAGAAAAAGAAGAAGAAATTCATGAGAAATACCCTGACCTCATAGATCAAGTAAGTCAAATTTCAAGGACGAAATTTATTTTAAGGGGGAAAGGTTGTAGCGATAGGACAAATTTAAGAATAAAATTTTATTGAATAAAACATATCGCTATAATCTCGCCTATTTTAATGTTCATTTTATAAAACGTCCGTCTAATCACATGAATAATTTTAATTTCAATTGTTACATTAAGTCTAAAAGTTATTCTATTATTTTTGATTTATATATTAAAATAATTCTATTATTTCTTTTACAAACAAATTTATTCTAAATAAATAACTTGTAGATATAATTCAATTGGAGCCTCTTAAATAAAATCAAATCCTATTACTTCTCTAAAGTTAACTGTACAGGGTTTCTGAATGCACTCCCAAATTCATAATCCCATCCAATCTCAAACACTACTACTCAACATGAACTAGGGAACTAGAATATTATCTCCACACTATAAACACCCCATCATCAAACGTCTTGTTCACACGCCAAATTGTCAGCCAAATTTAGAATTTCACTCAAGTCAAAATTCTGTGAGTCTCTTACACGCCATTACTTGCTTCTGTTCTTTACCTAAATAGATAAAAATACATCAAATTCACACACAGATATGCATACACTTTTTTGTTGGCTTTCACATACACACACACGACATACACCCAGCACCACCATTCTCACCTCTACCTCACCTCTAGTTGGGCACACCACAGCCGCGCTAGAACCCCTTCACACCACCTGTCCACCTCCATCCCTCAGCAAAAACCCAACCACACCTTTGCACCTGAAAATCAGACCACACAGAGAAAAAAAAAAGAGCAAAGCTGCCCAGCCGAAATCCCACCGGAAAAATTTGTTATCCGCTAAAATTCTATGAAGCCAGCCAAGACCTGAACACCAGTTCATAGTCGAACAAGCACCGTGACCTTCTCTACCCTAAAGCCTCACCCCGTGTCACCTATCCCTCGAACCCAACTCTCAGTCGGCTCTCCAAACCAGAGGACGAGTCCTGACCGTGGCTGTCGCACACCCCACCACCGTTTCCTAGCCTTACTCTTGCAAACCAGCCACCGTCACCTCACCTTTACTGCTCTGTTCTCTGCTTCTGTTGGTCTTCAAAATGGGGCAAGACATTAGGGATTTAAGACTTATTGGATAATTTAACCTCAGGTCCCTGAGTCCGGCTACGAGTCATGTCAGTCCTTGTACTTTTATTGACATTTAAGTAGTTCAAAACTATCCCTTAGGGTCTTTTCAAACCCAAAAAAATTATGTTGTCCAGTTTTTGTACCCAGATTCTGATTATATTTTAAATTGGTCTCCAAGAGTTTTGGTCTTGTCAATCTTAGTCCCCCACCTTTTGAAAAACACTATTTCAATCCTAAACTATTCTAGAAATTCATTTTAGTCCTTAGTATTTACATTTCTTTTCTATAAAAATTATTTCTTCAACATTAAAATAATTTATTTTCCTTTTGACTAGACAACGCGTGAAGATTAGTAAACAAATAAGTTTCTTGCAAAGGTTGCCAAGCTCATAAAGTTTAAGGTAGTCTTATTTTTTTTAGAAAGAGTTATTTCCAAAACATGCATAATATTAATTGATCTGTGCTGTCAGCATGAATGTGAATATGTGATTTATGTGTTTATTGTATACATAAGTTTATTTGCTTTATACTTAAGATGAGACGAGACGAGAATGCTTATGACATGCGTGCAATACTTGATTACTATCGCTAGTGCTTACTTGCTTTATAGCATGAGACGAAAGTTGGAAACCTGCATTTATCATGCGATGCTTGTTTCTGAGTAAAGAACCTTCCTGAGATATTCATGTATTCGCATGTTTATATGTATATCTGTGGCATAAATTAATTAATTTGCGCCGAGACTACTGAGTATTTCTATGAAATACTCACCTTTTTAAATTAAAACATTTTGCAGGTTCAGAGTCAGAGGCGATGTGTTGATCAGTGGTGGCACGAAATTAATTTTGTTATTACTTTGAAACAATTTAGAAATTATTTTACTCATTCATGAATTTGTTAAATTCCCTATTTCTTGACATTAATTAGTCTTTCTTTCGTGATACTATTTCCAAGATCATGAGAAATAATTTTTCCGCATATTTTACCCACTTTTAATATATTTATATTAAAAAGAAAGAAAATAATATTAACCTCCTGGGTGTTTAGAATTTGGGGCGTTACACACTCCCTGTGGAGTTAGGGGATGAGCCCTGCAGAACCAAAATTCTCACAGATTTCTTCGTTGTGGACATGCCTTCCAGATACAACGCCATACTAGGACGCTCTATCCTATATAAGCTTAAAGCCACGACCTCCATATACCGCTTCACCATAGAGTTCCCTGCTAGCCAAGGAACTTCTATCATACGTGGTAGCTAGCCCTCTTTGCCTAGATCCAGCCCGGAACAGGTCATTAACATAAAACCTCTCCTGGAGATTTATACCCTTGATCCAAGTGCTGATGATTCCGGAGCACAAGCTCACCCAGATGATGAGCTCGAGACCATAAAGTTAAGCGATACAAGGTCAGAATCGGGGTGGGGCTGAAGGAAACGATAAGGACCCAACTCGTCCAATTCTTGAAGCAAAATCTGAATGTCTTCTGATGGGGTCCATGAGGATATAAAGGGGATTGATCCTAAGCGTGCCTGCCACAAGCTCAATATTGACCCTACGGCCAAGCCCGTTAAACAAAAAAGACGACCTCTCAACGACGAATGGTACAAAGCCTTGGCTAAGGGAATGGACAAGTTGCTAGGAATAAGTTCATAAAGGTAGTGTTATATCCTCTGTAGGTGGCCAATCCAGTCCTGGTCAAGAAAAGCGATGGAAGCTGGAGAATCTACATTGGTTTCACAAACTTAAATAAAGCATGTCCCAAAGATAGCTTTTCCTCGCCTTGAATTGATCAGATAGCCGACACCACAGTGGGTAACGCGCTGTTAAGTTTCATGGACGCTTACTCCAGTTATCACCAAATCCCCATGCACCCAGGAGACGAGGAGCACACCTAATTCATAATGGACCGAGGGCTCTATTGTTACAAGATGGTACCGTTTGGCTTGAAAAATTCTGGGGCAACCTACCAATGATTGGTAAATCCCATGTTCAAGAGTCAGCTCAGCAAGACTATGTTGGTTTACATCGACGACTTGCTCGTTAAAAACCTTCAAGCAGAGCAGTACATCAAGGACCTCTCCAGAATGTTCCAAATCCTCAGAGTTACAAGATGAAGCTCAACCCCAAAAACTGCTCCTTCTGAGTAGCCTTTGGAAAGTTCTTGGGATACATAGTTAATCAAAGGGGACTTGAAGCAAACCCAAAGAAAATAAGGGCAATTCTTGATATGGAACCTTCCAAATCAATAAAAGAAGTTCATCGCCTCACAAGACAGTTCGCCTCGCTAAGTCACTTCGTATCTCGATTGACAGAAAAGTGCAAACTATTCTTTGAGGCCATCAAGTTGCCAAAAGAGTTTACGTGGACGGAAGAGTGTCAGGTCGCATTCACTAAGTTGAAGGAGCACCTCTCCGCTCCTCTGCTACTATCCAAATCCTTGCCACGGAAACACTACCTCTATGTCTGTCTGTCTCAGAATCTTCAATCAGCTGGTCTTGGTCAGAACAAAAAGACTGACCTAGTTCCCAGTCTACTACGTGAGCCATGCTTTGCACGATACGGAGCTTAGATATGCTCCCATGCAAAAGCTTGCATTCGCTCTAGTGGTCGCTTAGAAGAAGCTCTGACCTTACTTCCTCTAGCACACGGTCGATGTTTTGACAAGCGCTCTTTTAAGGTAGGTCGTTCAAAAACCCAACCGATCAGGTCGCTTGGTCAAGTGGTCTATAGAGCTCAGTCAGTGTGACCGCTCTTCCGATCTCTGGCCGACTTCTTAGCCAAACTCACACCCACTGAATCCAAGCTCAGTAGTGCGGAGCACTTAACTTGGGAACTGTATGTCGACGGATCCTCCACAAGCTATGCTTCTAGAGCCGGAATTGTTATCCTCAGTCCCACAGGGAATTATTACTGCCAGGCTATCAGGTTTGGCTTAAGTACAACAAACAACGAAGCAGAATATGAAGCTGTCTTGGTCGAGGTCAGCATGGCAAAATCAACTGGCATCAAAAGGTTAATCATCAAGAGCAATTCTCAGCTCTTAGTAAACGAAGCGAGCGGTATCTACGAAGTGCGGGCGACAAGCTCTCCCAATACCCGAGCAAACTATTGGAAGAGTTGAAAGATCTAGATCACTTTGAGATCATGCGAATCCCAAGAGCTGAGAATAGCCATGCCGATGCCCTAGCCAAGCTAGGGACCAGCAAGGGGACAGGTGAACTAAGCAGTATACCAATTGGCGAGCCAGAAACCTCATCCATTGACGAAGTGGAGATAGCAACAAAATCCGAAGGTAGGGATATTTCTAGCCTAGAGTCAAAAAAGACGGGTCGACTTTCCCAAAGCTTGCGACAAGTGCCAAAGTTTTGCTTCTCTGATTAGAAGCCGATCGGAAGAGTTAACCTCGGTCATAGGACTATGGCCCTTCACCAAGTGGGGGATAGATCTTATTGGCCCACTCCCGAAAGGCAAAAGAGAGACCCAATTCGCTATTATTGCTGTAGACTATTTCACAAAATGGGTTGAAGCCATAGTTCTTGCCACCATTACAGAGTAAAAAATAACGAGCTTCATCTAGAAATCAATTATCTGCATATTTGGGGTCCCAAACGCCATAGTCACGGACAACATCAAGCAACTCAATAATGTAAAGTGCAGGTTGTTTTGTGAAGAGTTGGGTGTAAAAAGCTTCTATTCTATACCCCATCACCCGAGATCGGAAGAGCGCGTGTAGGTCAAAGCCGTTAATAAACTTATCAAATAGACATTGAAAAGACGTCTGGAAGCTTTGAAAGAGAGCTGAGCTGAAGAGTTCTCCGCGGCTTCGTGGTCCTACTGAGCGACCTGAGCTGAAGCTATGATCCCTGTTGAGTTAAAAGTCCCTACTTCTAGGGTAGCCCACTATAATGAGATAGAAAACAACGAGCTCCTTGCCAATGAGCTCGACTTCATTGCTAAAAAAAGAGAATTGGCTAAAGTCAGAAATGCGGCATACAAACAAAAATGCGCCAAGTTCTACAATGCCAGGGTCAAAGTACGCTAGTTTGAAGTAGGAGACCTAGTCTTCGGCTACTGGGACCCTAAGGCCCAGCTGGGTAGGTCCCTATTGGGTCAAGTGAGTCCTATCAAATAGGGTCTACGAGCTCGAGAACATGTAAAGGGACGAGTTGATGCACCCTTGGAATGTAGAACACCTAAAGAAATATTACCAATAGTCAGGTATCAACTCTAAAACCTTGCATCACAACAATCAGGTCAAGGTTTGGTAAATCCACATGCTGTCACAGGATCACAACTACCACACCAATAATGCACGACCTAGCAGATCAACATTTTTTTAACGATTGTTTGGACTGTTTAGAGAGTATGTCCTTACTTCTCCAACTCCCCACATAAGGTAAATCTACGACTGAGTAAAGGTTATGCGACCAAGGTGGGAATGAGCTTTCTGCTAGTAACCTAACACTCGTCTAAAATAGATTTGGCCTGTTAGTCAGCGATCTCACATCCAAGTTGGTAGTTACATGAACAAAGTTGAGGTAAACCATTGGCCAACTACCAAACACTTGTGATAATCAGTCATATGACTGAAGCTAGAATCAACTTAATTAAACGGCCTGAGACTTATACAACCAAAACTAGAACAAGCTTCTGGAAAAGCGTCCTAACACTCTAGTCCAAGGTTTGTACCAGTAAATGTGAGAAGACAATAAGCGACAAAGTCATTTAAATGAATAGACAGTTGCTTAAAAATCTCTCATTCATGAAAAATTATAGTAAAACCTTAAAAATAAAAGAAGGAAGGCTTCAGGTCCAGTCTTCTAGAGTAGGAACCTTAATCTCCTCACTAGCAGGAGCGTCGGCCTCAATGTCCTCATCATCCGAGCTTTCATAGCCGCATCTTACTTAAGTTTGGCTACCTGCTCCTTGAGGAAATCCAGGTCATATTCTGGCCAAGCTTTCTTGATCTCTTCCAGTAGCTCCTTGGTCGTGTCATAGTATAGCCCGGCATTGGCCTGCTTGAACTCATCCGAGGTCTTGTACTTGGCTATCACCTCTCTATACCCACTGGTTCATCAAAGATGGCCCTGCTCTCCGTCTCCTTAAGAGTCTGCTCGTGATTCGACCTCTCGGTTGCCAATGTGCTCTCCAACCCTTCAATTTTCTTCTTAGAGGCCTCTAGTTCATTCCTTAACATGGCGGCCTCATCCTTGGAAATGGATAGATCCTGCTCTCTCTCTCTCTCTCTCCCTCCCTCCCTTCTTTAGGGCCAGCTCGACCTCCTCCTTCACCTTGGCGGCCTCACCCGACTCCTTGGTCACCTTCCTGGTATCACGGATGACCCTGCAAATGCAAGCCTCAGCTGCTGGTCCAAAACAGTCAAACGCCCTTGCATGGCCGTGCTTGTTTGAAGGAGCTTAGTGAGTGACGTAGAGGTCGCATATTTCTCCCACTTTTTTGACAAGCCTCTGGCCATTTTGCCTATGGTGTCATTAACGTTCCCCGACAACCCCTCCATAGGCTTCTAAAATGGCCTCTTGGTGAGATTGAAAATGAGCGAAGCCTTGGGCGTCTTGCACTTCAGTTTCTCTAAGACAGCTTGCCGATCCTATAGAATATAAAGGAACAAGTCGCTTGCCACTAGGTCTATGGCTCTCCTCTCCTAAATGAGCAACTCCTCCCCACCTGATGCCGAAATAGGAGGCAGCGAGTTAGAAGAAGAGGCCGGAGAAGTAGAGGGACAACCAGCTCGCTGGCGCTTTGCTGGAGGGTCCACTACCACTAGGTCGGTCGCTGGCACGACTTTTTTGCCCGCGATCATCTCGCGGAGGCGTTTTCTCTGCTCTTTTTTCTCCAAGGCAATGGCGACTTCATCAATAGACTTCATTTCCGTTCTCGGCAAACTTTGTTACCTGAAAACAGAAAAACACGGTGTCAAACCACCAACCAAGAACAACTAGATCCGGTGCATAACTACTACTTACTGGTAGAGGAGCTGCTGGTGCTGCGCTCTGACTTAGGTGCTGATAGCCCGGCCTCAATCAGAGAGTCCTCGTTGTTAAGGTTCCTAATGTGGCAAGCTCCCTTTTCTAAACTTACGACCTCTTCAGCCCGTTTCTTAAAGGTTGGGATATCAGCTGTGGCCTATCGTCTTCTGAAACAGAAAAGGGAAAAATTTAAGTATTAGCTCAGTGGCTCCAAAGAAACATTCACTGACAGCTACTTTTTGGCTTTCGCATAGCTTGTCGCCACCTCTATATCTTGGTGATTCAGGCTCAGTGGGGTCCTCCAATTACCTCCTACTTTTTGGCTTTCGCATAGCGGTTATTTTGAAATTCAAAGAGTTGGATCTCAGGTGGCAACAGGTTCAAAGACAATCGCCAGTAAATCTTCAAGGCCACCAACCCTGAGCCCAGGAATAGTGACCTTGAGGGGAGATCGGAAGAGCGTCGTGTAGGTAAAGAGTCAATGAAGGCCAAAGGTCAATGAAGGTCAACTGTCACATGGTTCTAAAGATAGGCCTTGAGTGCCTCGCCTAACCCGACAACCTAGTGATCTAGTTGTCTAGCGACTAAGAGATCTAGTGGCTTGATTTAGCGACGTAAAAGAAAAATCTTTATGCCATCACTCCAGCAGCTTAGGATGTATAGGGACATCGCCAGTGAGCTCACAAATGCCTCGACCAGAAGCTGCAATCTAGCGAGCATAGCCGGCACGCCAACTCAACAGTAGCTTGGGACCTATATGGGAAATCTTATTACTTACGGTTGATGGAACTCCAGCATTAAATACAATATGGAGGTTACATGCCCTATGCATTGTTCAGGCAACCATTTGTTAGAAAGTGAAGGTCTAGTCCCAGTCGATTAGACCATTACGTCATTCTTGTGGGTTCACATTAAATTCATATAATCATTACTCCCAAGCAAATGGTAAATGTACGCTATAAATAGAAGGTAAACAGAACTGAGAAGGGGTTCGACAACCAAATCTCATTCTTTTTGTCCTTAATACATTTATAGTCTTCTATTTATTATAAACAGTCCTTACTTTTTTTACATTTATTGCTTATATTGATTCGATTATGAATTTCCCATGAACACAATCTTGTTTGTTGAATCGAAGGCTAAAGTTGACATCAACACCTGCAAACCCACGTGCAAGCCTTACCATTTGTGGCTAATGGGACTTTTGCATTTATTATAAAGGTGGTGGCCACCTTTCCTATGCAAAGTTTAGGTAGCAATTAGTAAAAAGTTGAAGGCTTAATCTCGGCTGATTTAACTCATGAACCTCTCTTATTGGCTAGCATTAAATGCATGTAATCATTGTACCCATGTAAATACTTACTATAAATAGAGAGAAGAGAGGCAAAATACGGATTTCTCTCTCTGAATCCTACAGCCCTTATCTTCCTTACGTTTATTTCCACCATTAAATACATAAAAACTCACAGATTTGACATTTATTGTTCAAGCAAATTCAAATACAAGTTTCCTGCATAAACAAAATTTTTTTTTTTTTGTTGAGTCAAAGTCGAAATTTGACATCAATAAAAGCTATAAATAGTTAGACCCTTTAGTTAATTTGATTAATTAACCAGTTGGTAATTATTTAAAAACGATTAGAACCCATTACTGAAAAATATTAAATGGGAGAGGTTTTTGGACCCACAGTCTCTTAATCTCAATCTGTTTTAGAGAACAGAATATCAAGTCTCGTGTCAGTCTTGTTGACAGACTCTCTAAAGGAGTACTTAATAATCTTGATATCAATATCGGATTCCTTAGTAAATGATTGGCATAAATAGGATTTTGGAATTTTTGATCATCTTAAAGATGGCAGTATTTCAAAGAGGCTCTAATTCTTAAAGTTAGTAACCAAAGGGGATGGTAAGGATTTTTGGTTAAGACAGTTATAGTGCGTTTGATTGGAGGGTGGAAAAGGAATCGGAATTCATTTTCCATGGAAAATATTTTCCCCTCTCCCCCATGGGAATTTATTTTCCTTAATTTCAAGGAAAATCTCTACTTTTTGGCCTAAGATGGAAAATATTTTCCATGAAAAATAAAGCTGTATTTAATTAGACCAAGAAAATTTAGATAGAAAATGACATTTTTCATGGAAAATAATTTGCAACCAAACACAACATTAGTGTCAGATTAACTAGAAAAACTTAGCGGAAAAAAATCCCAGCTTAAGCAATGGTTACTGTGGCCATGCATGAAGTGTGGATGGATAATCGTTGCAATTAAGTCATCGTTGTGCGTTTTGTAGTTTAATGGGTAATACACATGCATTCATGCATTATGCACTAAATTATAGTTACTGTTCTATTAATATGCTTGTTTGTTTATTTTCAGTCATACAAAATGTCTCTCAATCTACTCTCTACTATACTGAACAAAAACGTACTTATCGTTGATAATTATCATGATTGGAAACGCAACATCATGATCTTATTGAATACTAAAAACATTGAGTATTTTCTTGAACAAGAATGTCCTGATAAACGTGATGATATGTTTACTAAAGCCTAAAAGGACGATTATGGTAAGTGGGTTAAAGCTGATAAATTGGCATGCTGCTTGATTAAGGCATCTATGTATAAGCAATGTATTGTAGCTGAAACATGACCATTTGGGCTCCGCTTATGACATAATGAAAAGCTTTCACGAGACGTTTGCGCAAAAGGATAAACAAGATCGTTTTGAGGCAATATGCACCCTTCAGAACATGTACATCAAACCCGACACGCCAGTGAAGGAGCACATGATGACTATGATTGTGCTCTTTAACTAGGAAGAAGTTCTGAAGGCTCAAATTGACAAAGAAACTCAACAAGATATGGTGTTAAATTCACTACATGAGTTGTTCTCACAGTTTAAGGCAGATTATCATTTGCATGGACTTGATACGATGTTGAGTAAGTTGATGAAGCAGCTTCATTGCATGGAAGTGGCTCCAACAGATAAAGGTGGCCAAGTATATATTACTATCTGACCCTCTAAGCCTAAGGCTAAACCTAAGGGTAGAAAGAGGAAGTGTTTCACTAGATCAGGAACATCTGTCGAAATAGAGAAACAGCTCAAAGGCAACTATTTCAACTGTGGTGAGAACGGACACTAGGAGGAGTGTGCTAAGCCTAAAAAGGCGCGCGCACGGGGTGAGTCTTTCTTTGTTGAGGCTTTTTAGTGTTTGACTCTACCAAATATTGGCTAGCAGATTCTGGAGCCATTAATCATATTTGCACTAATATGCAAGATCTAATGGAAACAAGAAAACTCAATAGGGGTGAATTAAGCATCACCATGGGCACTAGAGAAGTTCCATAGCATTAGTAGTAGGAACAGTTCATTTTAATTTTGGTAGTGGTAGGATGTTTATTTTGAAAGACTATTATTTTATCCTATAGACGAAAGAAATTTAATTTCAGTTTCATGTTTGTATGAGCAAGGTTATTCAATAGATTGTACACCTAAAGCGTTTTTTATCTGAATGAATAAAACTCATATTTGTGCTAGATATTTGAATAATGGTCTTTACATGTTAGAGCCTACTACCATATAATATTATGCGGTTGCTGCTGAAAAATAAAGGGTTTCTCTGACTAATGAGACTCACCTATGACATCTTAGATTTGGACACATCAACCTCAACAGGATTAAAAGGTTTTTGAGGATGGTCCTTTAACTGCATTAGAGGTCGAGTACATATCAACTTGTGAATCTCGTTTGGAAGGTAAGATGACCAATGCAAAGGGGCTTAGAGTCAGTGAGGTCTTCAAATTAGTCCATTCCGATGTCTAAGTTCCGTGGAACACACCAACATGAAATAATTTCATGGCTAGAATCAACTTGCAAATGAAGAAATCAATAATTTCAAATTCATGTAAGTAATCAATTTCAAATTCTTGTAATTTCTCTTTTACCTTCATTCTTATGTTTTCTTTATTTTTTTTGAGCTTGCTTCAGCCCCTATGTTTTTTATGTAGTGTTAGTCCCTGTATTTGGACGATGGTTAGATGAGAATGATGCTACAAAATTCTCCTTATGCCCAATTTTTTAAAAATAAACTCAAACTAACTTCATATTACTTAAAGTAGTTTTTCCTATTCAATTCCCCCAACACCCCCCCCCCCCGGGCCGCCATCCGGGGCAAAAAAAAAAAAAAAAAAAAAATTGCGTGCCTTTGTATTTCATGTTATAATATTTTCTTCTAATACCATCAATTGCAATCCCACCAAGTAGTGATTTTTCCATTTTGATAAAATTGATTGGCATTAATTATTGTTTGATGTATGAATACTTGAAAAAATTATAGTATGATTAAGCAATTCAAGGTATGGAATTGTGTGCTCCTGAGGGCCCATCGATGAGCAAGATCTCCGAGCTAATTAATAGAGAGATTCAAAGGCTTCAAGCTAGAAATTTTCTTAAGGAGATAGATCAAGCTCCAAAAATGGAGCATGATCTATCTCCTTAGAAAAATTGCTTCAAGCTATGGCATATTTGAAGTCATGCCAAGTTGCTTATGTTTTGGTAATTTGCTTTTGATGTCTGTTTGTACTTTGTTTGGGCCAATACGCCTCCAAGCATAATTGTAAGTGATTTGGCTAGTAATAATTATACTTAATTAATGACAAATGAGGTTGGTTAAAAAAGAAAAAAAAAATGTATTTGTGTAATTGGCAATATCATCTCCCAATACTCAATTAAATAAAATAAAATATGACTGGCGAAACTCTATCAAAAATATTTGTGTCAATAGACATGGATATTGACGTTAAATTTGGTTGTTCTACAGAAATCTGCCATAAAATTGTGTTTGATATGATTACACAATCTAGTAAACACGACATATTAGGTTTTCTCTTTTAGCTTTTTTTTTTTTTGGCTACCTCAAAAAAGTGTGTGTGTGTGTGTGTATATATATATATATATATATCTAATAAGCTGGTAATCATCAGTTTCAGTTTATTTATAATCAATCGAATAGAAAATGTTATGTAATTACCTTTGCATGCAACTGCCAAGGTAACAAACTCTTTTTTTTTTTTTTTTTTTTGGGGAAACGCCAAGGTAACAAACTTAATTCATGTATCTTTTTTTTCTTTTTTGCCTTGACTTGGTTTGAATTTCTCACTCGCATTTAGTATTTTAAAAGATTTAAGTCATAATCCGACCGCCAATGAAGTCTTAGCCCATTTGGTTAGGGGACTAAGGCTGAGGCCCTGGGATGTAGAGATCTCAGATTCGATTCTCTCCCCATGTGGGAGTTTATCTGCATTTTATATGTAATTTGTAATCTCTTATATAAAAGTTTGTATTGTTAATTTCTGTGCACTGTATTTTAGAAAGATATATATATCTATATCCACTTATAATATCATGATGCAAATTGTAATTGTACTTCAAAAAAAATCATAATCCGACCAATACATGAGAACGCCCAAAGCCTAGAGCACATACTTGAGACCTAGTTTCACTTTCTAAAACACAGAGTTCAAAGTCTCGAATATAGACATACCTCTTAATACATATAATACTATAGACTATTATGTTGCCATACAATTTAAATTGCGCACACACACGCAGAGATATATATAAACGTGAACGAGACAAAAGTGTGACTATTTTGATTTAAGTCTATTTCTAAATTGAATTTGTTTCCAGCTTTTAGCACCTACTAGCCACTAGGTTGAGGATATAGAGGCAAAAAATTTAGCTCAATAGAAAGATATGATTAACCAGATAAGCCTTAAAAACCTTGTCCAAAAAAATTTACTAAAAATGCCTTAATGCAACTAAAGATAACAAATTATATTGCCAGATAAAGAAAATAAGTAAGACGTCTATATTATAACATATTTTTGTCTACTTTAAAGGTTCGCTTTGTTTATGCAAGACTCGAACTAGGAATACAAATACTTTGAATAAAAAATCTCTCATGACAATGTTATGTGCACATGCTGCAAACTAGTGAAAACTAATAGCACATCAAAATAAATTCTGCCCAGAATAAAGAGTAATATATATATATATATATATCATGCGTGACAAGAAACTTGGCTATTATTTATAGATTATTATAGATATAGAGATAGAGCTTTGCTTGCTTTTCTATTTTATTTTTAACGGTAAATTTCACATATCATCCTTAACTTTTAGGGTTAGTATTGACTGAGTCATTAGCTTTTTCTTTTCTTTAGTCCCCAACATTTCGTTAATTCACATATATAGTAGTCTTTTTTTACTGTTTCCGTCAATTTCCCCATTGACTTTTTGAATAAATTATCAAATCAAGAAATAAAAAATTTAAAAATGTATAAAAAATTTACAAATTTAAAAAAAAAAAAGAAAAAAAAAAGGGGGAGACACTCCTTTTGGCTAGCGGAAATAATATTTCCCAAGAAGGCTGTAGGCAACCTCTCCCCTATGCTGCCAGAAATGGCATTTACCAAAAAGTCTATCGGCAACCTTTGCCCCCTGTGCTGCCAGAAATGGCAAAAGGGGAAGGGGATTTCCTCCTCTTTTTTTTTAAATTTTTATATTTTTAGTTTCTAAAACTTTTATTTCTTAATTTAAAATGATAGAGGACATAATGATAATTTATTCGATGGATTATTAGTTAAATTAGCGGAAACCGTCAAAAAAGACTATATGTGCAAACTAATGAAAAGTTGGGCACCCTGTGGGTTGAAAAAAAAAAGATTGAGAACGCAACCAATACAAACCCCAACAGTTGGGAATGATATGTGAAATCAACCCTGTACGATATTTATTGTAAAATCATCATCATCATCATCATCATCATCATCATCATCATCATGATGCAACAGACGTCAAGTGGGAGGGTTCAGGCTCTTAGAACCTGGGATGTTAAACATTCTCCAACCCCCTTGCACATAGATTTTGAAATTTGAAGAATATATGTACTAAGATCCTGTGCCTGCCTTCCACAATACAATCTCTCTCTTTAGCAGGTTATCATCTAATTTTCTTTGCATTACATTACATATATTATATCATAACAAGAGCCCACACCTTCCAAATTCTTGCGAAAGTTTATTTTCGACTTGGAAAAACTTCAAGCGGGCTCATACAGACCTAAGACATGGTCATCATTACATCTCATTGCTACAACCTGGCACAACAACCATGACAAAAATCAATAACCTGCATGAAATCTTTGAACGCTGTATATATATATATATAGAGAGAGAGAGAGATGAGATTTAATGAGCACCACGGCTATCTTACACTAAGCACCTACTTACATGACATTTAGAGTGTTGTTGTATGATAATAATTAATGTCCTTTATTACAAACTACCTAGAATGACATGTAAGCAGTTGCTTAACATAACATGAGCACCATTGCTCACAACCGATTTCACACTGTGCGTGTGCGCACTAGTCCTTCTATAGAGTCAAGTGGACACTAAGCTCCTATTGGACACATTGAATGGTGTCCAACTCTAATGTGTCCAATAGGAACTTGCCACTGCATCCATTGGTAGAATGTGCAGAACACACGCACACTTGAAGTAATGCAAGCTGAGTAATGCTATTTGAACCAAAGAGGATATAAAAAATTAAACAAAATTGAAACATGGCAGGATTAGGTTTTTTACCACATCACATCACTTTTAAATCAATGGCAATCACATGGGTGACATGTCCATTTTGTCCAATTCTTTGTTCTTACTTTTGTTCAAATAGAATTATTCAATGGAAGTTATCTTACTATGGTTGGAAATAAAAACACATCCAAACATATTAGGAAACATTAGTAAAGGAGAAAAAGAATAAAATAAAATAACTTGACCAAACAAGCTTGGAACATGTCATTTAAATGTAATTATTTACTTACTTTTGAGCTTCGTCAATATTTGGTAGCATGGATGACAAAAATACATTTAGCTAAAACAATAAAATGAGTACGGATAGCACTATTGGAGAAATTTCTATTGTAAAAGGAGGATTTTGAAAACCTACATTTCTCTACTAGTGGAGTTTACCTTTCCATAGATCTCGTATTTGATTGGATCATCCATATCCGCACCCAAGGCCATCAGTTTTGTCACAGTGCTGCTGATATCAGTCATGGTAAAGGATAGGAGTGAGGAGTATCCCTTTTGCTTAACATGACAGCTGAAAACAAGTAAAACAAATAATAATGCTATAAAAATTTGATATTGGTCATTGTAAAAGCAACGATGCCTCACACTCAATATTAGGAATGTTCAAGTACTAGGGCCATAACGGCACAAGATAGTGATGGCGCATAATAACAACAAAAATGGGGGGCAAAAAAAAAAAAAAGATGTGGTAAAACCAAATCATGCAAATACAAGTAAAGACATACAATGTGTTTGGTATGCTTAAAGCTACAAAATCTAATATCAAGTAGTTGTTGGCAAATGGATGTTTAGATTATTTATTGACTTTCAAAACTAAAATTAATAAGGTTTAAGTAAACCATTTAGGTAAAAATGGAGAAGGCACTGTCCCTAGGTAACATTTTTCCAGAGAATCAAAAAGCTGCAAATTTAATGAAACCTACAACACGAATTTTTTGAAATAGAAATAGAACAATTACAGACATGGATAGCAATGCCCAAAAGAACATTTCATAGGTATGTCCACATTGCATGTGGAAAACAACTAAATAAATTGATCAAAATGATTCATCCTCTGGTTATTATCTAAGGGACCTAAATATTTATTTTGGGAAACAAACACAAGGACAGCTAGAACATCAATTACATTAAGACTGGCATACTTATCTATGAGAGTGCCTTCAATTAATTTTTATATGAATTTGTGCCTTCATCAAAAAAGATAGCCACTAAAGAAGACACAACACTATTGGGTAGGGAGTCCATATACATATTTAATTATATATACGTATTAAATTATTATTAGTTTGTTTAAATTTCCATATAGCTTCTTATTGTATACGTTACTGTCATCTGGCATCTTTATAGTTTTTTAAGAATTTTTTTTAATTTAGACAGGACAGCTTACGTCATTTTCAAGCTCTTTATGAACCCTGATAAAACCACTAATGACTGCTCTTTATTACAATTTTTTGCGCTTCAACTAACATTGGGGGTGGGGGCCTCAGTCTCTCTGTATTTCTTTGTGAAAACGAATGGTGGAGATTTGGGTTATACACGTGGATTGCAAAAATATGTGGATGTGTCAAATAGACTAGGAGCATCTCCAATGCAAGAAATGTGCATGGGGGGGGAGAAATAGACACAATTTTTTAAATTGTTGTCACGCCCCTCTCTCTCTCTCTCTCTCTCTCTCTCTCTTTATTTTCCAATTTCCCTACACAATGTCCTTGGTAATGCCAAGTTGTGTATTAGAGAAAAAGGAAAATAAGGAAAGAAAAAGGTAAAAGGAACAAAAAGGTGTGAGGGAAATTTGAAAGAGTAGAAAGTTGGTACGAGGCACGGCTGGTAGCAAACAATTTCACATAAACCTATGGAATTGATTATACTGAGATGTTCACTCCATTAGCAAAGTTGAGGTATAGCCAAGGTGGGTCTATCAATAACAACTAATTTGGACCTGCCACTCTAGCAACTTGACATAAGCAAACGTCTTTTTGAATTGTGAACTGGAAGAAGAGGTGTATATAAATATAACACCGCAGATTGGTAACAATAACCAAGATGTAAGGATAGTAAATTAAAAAACTCTCTGTAGTGTCAAGAAATATTCAAGGGCGTAGTTCAATAGATTCGCCAAAAGTGATTGAATGATAAAGGTATGAGCAAGGACAATGAGATCACACTATGTTTGTCAAGTTGGCAAGCTATGGAACCAGAACCATCTAGATTGTATATGTGGATAACATGATTCTCACACTCGTGAAGAAATTGAGAGGCCTAAGTCTATTCTCATGCAGGAATTTTAAGTAAAGGACTTAGGATAAATGAGAGACTCCCTAGAATGGAAGTAGCTAGGTCGGAAAATGTAATAAGCAGAAGAAAATATTCTTGACCTCTTTATAGGAATTGGCAAGCTAGGGCGTAAAACAAGTGATAGCCCGATGGATATGGGGAGAAATTCAAAGAATAAAGGAGAATTAGTTAACGCAGACAGATATCGGAGACTTGGTAAACTGATCTACTTAACACTTGCTAGATGTGATACTATGATTGTAGTTAGAATTCAATATATGCACTCACCAAACACGAATCTTTTAAAAGTAGTACATACGATTTTCAGATATCTCAAAAGGTGTAGGGACACTTGGGGAAGGATTATTGTCTAAGAGGCATTCACAAGTTCAGTTTGCGCGAGAAGTGATGAAGTTATGAGGTCTGCTACCAGATGCTACATGTTTGTGTGGGGAAATTTGGTAACTTGGAGGTGTAAGAAACAAAACGTATTTGATCGTTATAGCAGTGGAGCTAAATTTATGACCACTGCATAAGGGATTTGTGAAGCATTGGTAAAGAAACTTTTGGAGGAGTTGCAAGTTACGGTTAAACTGTGAATCAAAATATACTGTGACAATAAAGTAGCAACCAATTTCTCCTAACCCAGTGTAACACAATTGAACCAAGGATGTTGAGGTCAACACACGATTCATAAAGAAAAAGTGAAGTCAAGAACTATTTGCAGGATCTATGTTCCTACTAAGGAACATAGCACAAATATTTCATGAATGAGCTTCCACGACAAGCGTTTGACTGTCTCATGTGCAAGTTAGACATGATTAAAATCTATGATCTAACTTGAAAAAAGAGTGTCCAGATACACTATAAGTCAGAGAAGGAGAAATAATTCTTTCTTCCATTCTCATGATGCGATATTATGTGATTTGTTTGACTGAATTCTATTTTGAAATGGAATGGATTCACTAATAGGGGGTTCTATAAGAATCATTGATGCAAAGCATAACGCAAACAAAGAGAAGGGATGTGGAATGATAAGAGGAGGGAGTTTAGAAGGGAAAGAAAATTAGATTGAAGAAAGGGAGAATAATAAGAAGAATTAGAGAAGAAGAAAATCAAGGTTTAATTCATAATAGTCCAAAAAATACAAAAGCAAGAACTTATTTACATAGGGTGGACACAAGCCGATTTAAGGTCAGAAATCAATTAAAGAAATCCTAATTTAATAAGTAAACAATTTAAATCAAACTAGAATTACCATAAATTGAAATAAACTATGCCCACGTTTGCGTTCTATTTTCATCTCATTCTATTTTAAATTTGAATTTGGTCAAAGAAATCACATCCGCATATCTTCTAGGATCCGCACGTAAAACACAAATCTCCACCATTCAACTATAATCACTCTCTCTTATTTCAAGAAAAAATTATTGCTAAGGGGCGCTATAACCTTTATTTTTATATCCCACAGGATCTCCTATCATGGACAGTGCTAAAGACAAAAGTTGTAAATGAATGTCATTTAACTTCAGTCCAAATACCATATTGAAATTGTGATCGTTGTTTTCTCATTCTCTTCTTTAATACCCGTTTCCTCTTTCAAATTTCGATGAACTTCAGAATCTCATCCTTTGCTCTGTAAAGTTGTCATTATTCTTTTGCCTTGCAATGAATATCAAATTATTAACAAAATGGTAATAGATTTGAGCACCATACTCTATTATTCACCATTATAGAATTGAAAACCAGTTTCATTTTCCCAGTAATAATTTTTATACATAATTGACAGAATGTTATCATCCATGATAACTAATGTCATGTGCGTACTTTTCACCTTTAGCCAATTAACCTCATCACAGTTCAAGAATGCCAGCACTAGCCCACACATCTAGCAATTAAATTAAAGAAGTATGGGGATCTCCGTGAAATATCAACTGGATGCAAATGGAATTTTAAGAAGCAAACTTGGTCCAGGGCTGTGCTTGGCAGAAAAACATTTCCTCCAAAGTTTACAATTCACACACAAAATTCATATTCTTTAAATAGATGTCATCTCAAGCATTATATTATAGATCGGAAGAGCATTACATTAGTCTGTAAGCCAATTACTATGAAATTAACATCCGAACCAGTCTAAATTCTAGCATGCAGAGCACACTAACCTGCATTGCAAATATACTTTCAGCACTGATTTGGATATATAATTTTTTATTCCATTATCAAATGAACAGAAAGATTTAAACTTTAGAGATCGGAAGAGCGTCAGAACCTATGAAACGTTCAATCAACTATAATCCACAAAAGAAATGAAAAAAAGTAAAACCCAAAAAATGAAGAAAAGACCTTGGGGATTGCAAGAGATCCAGCTTGAGTGGGCTGCTATGGATCTCCGCCTACTGACGTGTGCAGACATTAATGGTGAATATGTTGGGCGGGTCTAGCCCATGATGATACCAAACTTAAACACAAGATAAAAGTTAGATGATGAATTAAGTAATTTAGCTGAATAAAATTGGAAGCCTTGAGGGACACGAAATCCTAGGCCTACTAGGATTTGGTTTTGTTCAATATATATATACATTGACGTTTTTGGCTGAAAGGACGACACGAAGGCAGAAGGGAAACAAAGTACACGGAAAAAAGGCTGAAACAAAAATTGCACACATATTCATGCACGGAAATCGAGGTACAATTGGAAGGAAAAATTCAGCCGTTTTCTTTGTCTCTTGGAACCTTTTTTTTGGACATTCGACTTAGTGTTGGGTTTCTTCAAGTGGTTGTTCCAAATTAATTCTTGGAACGGGTTAGGTGATATTTTCCTCATCTCTTGTCATTGATTATTGGATTCCATCTATTATTGTTGGATGCGTTATTTGTGGTGCCAAGAATATTATTCTTGACGGTGTTACGTGATTGTGGTAGTGTATGATTACCTCTTGATTTAGGGTGATACTCTTGAGAGGATAAACATTGTATTCCTATTATTATTTGGTGATAGTGGAGTTGTCGGTTTGCCCCGTCGATTTCCCTTCTCATTAGAGGGTTTTACGACATTAAATAATTCTTGGTGTTATTTATGTTTCCGCACATATATTATTGTTTAATATATTGATTGCCTATTTTAATCACGCGGGCTTAGGGAAGTTGGTTAAATTCCCAACAGTGGTATCAAAGCCAGGTTCAATTGTGTGGATTAAAATGGATGACCTAGTTGGTAATGCTATGATCAGGCTTACCAATCACAATTGGGTGACATAAAAACCTAGGATGGAGGATATCTTTTACTGTAAGGATTTACATGATCCTATTGATGTGATGATTCTAAACCGGAAGATATGGAAGATAGGGATTGGCAGAAATTGCACAGGAAAACTATTGGGACGATAAGGCAGTGGGTGGATAATAGTGTTTTTCATCATGTGGCACACGAGACAGATGCAAATAAATTGTGGACTAAATTAGAGTCTATGTTTGAGAAGAAAACTGCAGTCATAAAGTCCTTTCTGATCAGAGACTTGGTCAAGATAAAATATAAGGACGGTACGAGTGTGACAGAGCATTTGCTCTTCCGATCTTCAGAATGTTGTGAATCAGCTGGTGACAATGGGAATGACTCTTGAGGATGAATAGAAAGCATTACTGCTTTTTAGTTCTTTACCAGACAGTTGGGAAACATTTATTGTGACAATAAGTAACTCTACTTCGGATGGTGTGTTATCTATGGTTTCTGTGAAGATCAGTATGCAAAATGAGGAAATCAAGAGGAAGTCTTCAGGTTTGCATGTGGGTTCAGATAATACATTGGCTCTTGTTTCAGATGATCACAGAGGAAGAAGCAAGAACAAAGGGTAAAGGCGTCACAGCAAGTCTAGAGGCAGGTCCAAATCAAAAGATAAGAAGACTTGTTATCATTACGGCAAAGAGGGTCATTATAAAAGAAATTGTAGGATTTGGTTGAGAGAGCAAAAGGAGGGTAATAATCAAAAGAATGAGGATGAATATACTGTAGGTGTGGTGACTAGTGATGTACTCTCTTACGGAGTGGGTCAATGCCTGCATGTTGGAAACCCTCTTACTGAGTGGCATGTTGACAGCGGTGCCTCATACCATGTTTGCAGAAATATTGAGTTGTTTACTACATATAGAGCAGGTGATTATGGCCAGTCAAATATGGCTAACTCTTCACATTCCAAAATCACGGGGATCGGTGACATTCACCTGGAGACAAATATGGGGTACATTCTAATTCTGAAGGGTGTGAAGCATATTCTTGACATGTGGTTTAATCTACTTGCAATAAATACACTCGACCGAATTGGGTATTTCAGTACTTTTGGTGATCAGAAGTGGAGGTTATCAAAGGGATCAATAGTTGTCGCTAGTGGAAAGCTTTGTTGCACGCAATATAAGACTTATGCAAAGTCTTGTAAGACTGGGGTAAATGCAGTTGAAGATCCTTCTCCTTATTTGTGGCATAAGATGCTTGGGCACATGAGTGAAAAATGTTTGAAGGTTCTGGCTAAGAAGGCAGTTATTTCTTTAGCCAATGGTACGTCCCTAGACCGATGTGATCATTGTTTATTCGGTAAGCAAACTCGAGTTTCCTTTTCTGGCACGTTTAAAAGAAAAGAGAATATTTTAGATCTTGTGCATTCTTATGTGTGTTCTCCTGGAGATGTAGCATCTTTGGGTGGAAACAAATATTTTGTTACATTTGTTGATGATGCTTCTAGGAAATTATGGATCTATCTTCTGAAATCTAAGGATCAGGTACTCTAGTGCTTTAAGCAGTTTTACGCCATGGTAGAACGAGAAACAGGGAAGTGTTTGAAAAGCCTCAGAACAGATAATGGTGGGGAATACACTTCACATGGGTTCAGAAAGTATTGCTCAGATTTTGGGATTCGACATAAGTTTACAGAAGCAGGGACTTCTCAGCATAATGGTGTGGTAGAAAGAATGAACCGTACCATTCTTGACAGAGTCAGATGCATGTTGAAGACAGCCAAGCTTCCTAAGACATTTTGGGGTGAAGCAGTTCGGATTGCTTGCTATTTGATTAATAGATCTCCCAAAGTTTCTTTGGATTTTGATATTCCAGAAAGAGTTTGGAAAGGCAGAGATGTTTCATACTCTCATCTGAAGGTGTTAGGTGTAAAGCCTTTATACACGTACCTAAAGAACAGAGATCGAAGCTTGATGACAGAGCTACCCCTTGTGTGTTTCTTGGCTATGGTGATGAACAGTTTGGATACAAGTTTTGGGATCTAAAGAAAAGGCAGCTTGTGAGAAGTAGAGATGCAGTGTTTTATGAAGATCAGACGATTGAGGACTTTGATAAAGTCGAACAGCTTAAGGAGATGACTTTAGCTGTTCCTGGTGTCACACCTGATAATTCTTCGGCATCTCAGCCTAGCACTAGTAGTCAGGTAGCTCCTATTGATGATGAAACAATCGATGATAGTCTAGTTGATCAGACTAGTAATCAGGGGGAGCAGATTACTAATCAGGGAGAGCAGACCCCTGTTGAAGAAGAAATTGGAGAATCAAGAAGATCTGCAAGAGGGCGTATACCATCTACCAGGTATCTTGAGTCTGATTATATTTTGCTCACTGAGGATGGAGAACCAGAAAGTTATTCAGAGGCTCAGGGTCATAAAGATAAATCTCACTAGATAAAAGCCATGGTAGATGAGATGACGTCTTTGAAGAAGAATGACACCTATGAGCTGGTAAATCTTCCTAAGGGTAGGAAGGCTTTGAGGAATAAATGGATGTACAAAATCAAAAGGGACAACAATGGTGACTTGTTGAAGTACAAGGCTCGCTTGGTTGTGAAAGGTTTTTGGCAGAAACACGGTGTTGATTTTGATGATATTTTTTCCCTTGTGGGGAAGATGACATCCATCAGAGTTGTTTTGGGTTTAGCAGCTAGTCTGAACTTAGAAATTGAACAACTTGATGTGAAGACTGCCTTTCTTCATGGTGATTTGGAAGAAGAGATTTATATGGTACATCCAGAAGGATTTGAACAGAAGAGGAAAGAACACCTTGTATGCAAATTAAAGAAGAGTTTGTATGGCCTAAGCAAGCACCAAGACAGTGATATAAAAAGTTTGATACTTTTATGATGAGTCAGGGATACACAAGAACTACTGCAGATTCTTGTGTTTACTTCAAATCTTTTCTAGGTGATAAATTTATTATTTTGTTGCTTTATGTTGATGACATGCTTATAGTTGGCCAGGATGCAGGATTGATACATAAATTGAAGGATTCTTTGCACAAATCTTTTGATATGAAAGATTTGGGGTTAGTTAAACAGATTTTGGGCATGGAGATTGTTCGAGATAGAAAATCTAAGAAGCTATGGTTATCACAGAGACATTATATTGAAGAGGTACTTGAAAGATTTGGCATTAAAGGGGCTAAGCCAGTTAGCTCACCCCTTGGAACTCATTTCAAACTAACCAAGAAATCTAGTCCTTCGACTAATGAGGAGAAGAAGAAAATAGAGGCTATTCCTTATTGTTTAGCTGTTGGTAGTTTGATGTATGCTATGATTTGTACTCGTCCTGATATTGCATACGCAGTTGGCGTGGTAAGCAGATTTCTGTCTAATCCGGGCAAAGAGCATTGGGAAGCAGTAAAATGGATTCTGCGGTATCTCAGAGGAACTTCTGATTTGTGATTTTGGGGGAGCTCAGTTTGGGGGAGCTCAGCCAACTTTGACAGGGTATACAAATGCAGATATGACAGGTGATCTTGACAACAGGAAATCTACATCTGGGTACTTGTTTACTTTTGCAGGTGGAGCTGTTTCTTGGCAGTCTAGGTTGCAAAAATGCGTAGCTTTGTCTACAACATAAGCTAAGTATGTTGCTATCACTGAAACAGGAAAAGAAGTGATATGGTTGAAAAAGTTTGTTGAGGAGCTCAAGTTGAAGCAAAGTGAGTACGTCATTTATTGTGACAGTCAGAGTGCTCTTGAGTTGAGTAAGAACTCTATGTATCATTCTCGCACCAAACACATTGATGTCAGGTATCATTGGATTCGTGAAGCAGTTAATGAGAAGTTTCTACAGTTAGAAAAGATTCACACTGACAAGAATATTGCTGACATATTGACAAAGATGGTTACCAAGCAGAAGCTTGAGTTCTGTGCCAGCCAAGCCGGTATGCATTCCAAGTGACACACTTGAAGTGTGGGATACCTCCCTCATGGATTGGAGGGGGAGATTGTTGGGCGGGTTCAGCCCATGATGATACCCAACTTAAACACAAAATAAAAGTTAGAGGATGAATTAAGTAATTTAGCTGAATAAAACTGGAAGCCTTGAGGGACACAAAATCCTTGGCCTACTAGGATTTGGTTTTGTTCAATATATATATATATATATACATTGAGGTTTTTGGCTGAAAGGACGACACGAAGGCAAAAGGGAAACAAAGGACACGGAAAAAAGGCAGAAACAAAAATTGCTCACATATTCACGCATGGAAATTGAGGTACAATTGGAAGGAAAAATTCAGCCGTTTTCTTTGTCGCTTGGAACGTTATTTCGACATTCGATTTGATATTCGTCTTCTTCAAGCGGTGGTTTCTCCAAGTTAATTCTTGGAACGGGTTAGGTGATATTTTCTCATCTCTTGTCATTGATTATTGGATTCTATCTATTGTTGTTAGATGAGTTATTTGTGGTGTCAAGAATATTATTCTTGACGGTATTGCGTGATTGTGGTAGTGTGTGATTACCTCTTGATTTAGGGCGATAATCTTGAGAGGATAAACATTGTATTCCCATTATTATTTGGTGATAGTGGAGTTGTCGGTTTGCCCCGTCGATTTTCCCTTCTCATTGGAGGGTTTTATGACGTTAAATAATTCCTGGTGTTATTTAAATTTCCGCACATATATTATTATTTCATATTAATTGCATATTTTAATCACACAGGTTTAGGGAAATTGATTAAATTCTCAACACTTCAACACCTCCCAATTTTCTCTATTACCACATCCACTCCATACTCCGCCACCGACTTTGCTAGCAGCGTCTTCGTAAACAACTGTCTGTAAACTTGAAACGTCGTCCCAATTGTACTAGGGCCTTTTGCCTGCCCTGACAAAATTCCAATCCATTGAAAACGATGACTCCGCCGTTACAAACAACTAACTTATTCGGCGGATTTTGAGTGTGCATATACAATGTGCTTTGTGACTTCATTAATGGAACTTTTGGGATCAATAATTGCTCCTTCAAGAAGAAAAAGGAATTCCTTTTCACCCTTTTCTTTGTAGCATAGGAGCAGCAACCGTGGCGATGACGATAATGGTTGAAATTATAGTGATGGGAAGGACAATGGATTGAAACGTGAAGAGAGAGGGAGAAGGGTTTAAGATTTAGTTGATTTTTTTAATTGTATAATAATCGGTAATAAAATTGCTTATTAGGATTACATGCTTAGTTGTCGTTTATTTAATGAACGGTCTTATTATTGGGTGTCTGGGTATATAGGACCGTTCTATCAAAAACTCTCTCTTATGATGGTGGGTCTGTCTGGTTGGAACAGACTAATTTTGAGATCTGTGGGCTCGTTGGAATTTAGTGGGCTTGATACTATGTAAAAACTTAGGGTTCAACCCTAAAAGTTAACCCGTTAAGGGAGAGTAGTCTAACATTTTATATATTTGTTATTTATTTTATATTTATTTAATGTGGAGTTTATTCCTCGATATAATATCAATTTGTTCAAGATCTTTTTTCAAAAATCGCGACCGTGGTTGGTATAACCAATAAATAAATAAATTCTATATATCCTCCTGCTCACGCTCCCTGCGTATTGAAATTCTTTCCTTCAATCGATTGATATTATCCTCTGAAAGAAAGTCAATGGAAAATCAGACGATAGACAATGATGGCCCCCTCTTTCGGTGCATATATTTATTTATATTTACAAAAGAACGAATATCCACAAAAATATCTTCTCCCTCACTGTAACTCAAATGAAGTGTTATTTGTATATATAACGTGTATAAAATTTATACACACTATTTAATTTATATACACATTCAAATATTGTGATTTCAAGAAAAATAAAACAAACGATATTAAAAAAATACAATGCAGTGTGCGTAAAATTTATAAACTTTTTATGTATAAATATCATTTCTCACGGTTACTCATTAGAAAATTGATGCAAGGTATCACAGTGTTAGTATGATGTTGCATTGTAATGATGACCCATCCAATACAATGGGCTCATATTTTGACAGATAAGAGTCACTTTTATTGTTACTATTCAAACTCTGTTAGGCTTGTTTCATGCCTTGTTTGTTTCTTGTTTAACGGGTTTCACTTATTTTTATCCTTTGGTAGGCTTTTTTTTTTTTTTTTTTGTTTTTTCAGTTTTATGCCTTGTTTGTTCCTTGTTTTACGAGCTTCGCTTATTTTTATCCTTTCGATAATTATGATATTATTTTAAAGTCAAAACATATGCAATAAGAGTGCCAAATAAAATATCTCAATATATGAATATGAATATTAATACGGATTGACAAATGAGAGAAATTTATAAGCATATCGGTCCTAAGATCGTCTCAAATCTTTTAAGTCCCCCCGCCCCCCAAAACAAAATCGGTGAGGAATCGAATTTTTCAACTAGAGAAGGAAGACTCCATTTTTCTTATTGAGAAATGGAGTGAAATTATGTTTGCAGAGCATTCCATTCCTAGCATACCCTTCTCACAAATGATCACCAATTTCTAGCCATTTTCGTAAATTTCTCTAGAATACTAGAAGTTAGTAACACTAGACACGGAACATGGGCCATCTCCTTTCGAGATGGCCCATTTCAATTAGCATTTTGAAAAATAAGGTCCAATTTCGAAAAGCCCTCTATTAAGGGAAAGACTCTTTCTCTCGTGTCGTGACATGTTTCGATGAGGGCCGCACTTTGTGATAATTTATTAATTAATCTGCTAAGAATCTCATCTTAACTAATTCTCCTTAAAAATCTCAAACAATCATACATCTTTCAAAGTAGAAATTTAAGGATTACCACGTAAAAATCCCCAAGACTTGGTAAAAAATTGGAGAAGGGCTACAACGTTGATGCCTAAAAGGAATTGCTTGGCTGCACCTTGTACTCTATTTTTCAATCCATATTTTCACTTGTCAAGAAGCCCATAGTCATGTCGAGATTCGACCCTTACGAACACCTTAGTGTGTGTCTCAATCCCGACGGTACACTCACTCGATTCATCAAGCTTCCGAACTCGCCCGCAACGGACGACTCTGGCCAAATCCCCGGGCAAGTAGTGGTAAGCAAGGATGTTACTCTAGATGCTGAAAAGAAAACATGGCTGAGAATTTATCGTCCAACAAAAATACCTTCCAATGATAGTTCCATTGCCAGGCTTCCCATAATGATTTTCCTCCACTGTGGAGGTTGGATTCAGATGAGCATTGCCAATACTATTCTCCATGAAAACAACAATAGGCTCTCGAGTGAAATTCCGGCGATAGTGGTGGCAGTGGAATTCCGGCTGGCCCCTGAAAGCAGGCTCCCGGCCCAGTACGAAGATGTCATGGATGCCATCTTTTGGATTCAAAAACAAGCTCTGGATGCCAATGGTGAGCAGTGGCTAAGAGATTATGCGGATTTCTCCAGATGCTACCTTTACGGAGTGAGTTGTGGTGCAAATATTGCATACAATGTTGGACTAAGAATGCTTGATAAAAAACCCAAACCCCTAACCGTTGCTGGGATCATTCTGAACCAGCCATTTTTCGGAGGAAAGAATCGAACAAAATCAGAATTAAAACTAGCTACAGATCAGTATTTCCCTTTACCAGTTATAGATCTTCTGTGGGAACTGGCATTGCCACTGGGAACAGATAGGGACCATAGATTTTGTAACCCTTTTACTGATGGGCCAAGCAAGGAGAAACTCAAACAATTGGGAAGGTGTTTAGTGATCGGATTTGGGGGAGACCCTTTGATTGATAGACAACAAGATTTTGTGCAAATGTTGGTACAGCAAGGGGTATTAGTTGAAGCAAGATTTGACGATGTCGGATTCCATGGAATTCACTTGATTGATGGACGAAGGGCTTCTGCGATTCTGAATTTCATCAAAGAGTTTGTTTGATCATCAACATTAGTTGTCATGATATCATCTTTTTAACTAATCTTCAAATAATCCTTTCCAGACAGACCATGATTGTGTTATTCTATCTTTTCGAGGATTTTATTTGTTCAAATAAGCTTGCCCGTTTAATTCAATTAATTAATTCACTGTACATCATTTTAATTTCTTCCATAATTGGTTGGAGAAATATGTTGATTTGGCTGGCCATTTGGCAATAAGCAAGTGGGCTCCAAAGGAGAAAAAGAAGTGAGAGCAAAATTATTGAAAGAGTGATGAATGTATCAAAATTCGAAAGCTCCAGAGTCGGGCAATATTGGCCATGGATAATCAAGTTGCACAACTCGCACAGCTCTTAGTCATGCGCCCAGGAATAGTGTTTACAATGTACCAGCAAGATTTCTCACGTAAATTCAATGTCCTCAAAGCCTACGAATCCCCACTCCCCACAGAAACTTACTTGCAAACTTATGTTCAGTCGGCCAAGGTTATAGTGTCTTGCGCCACGACTCCACTAACAACCAAGCAGCTTCGTCTGCTACCTTTCCTCCGGCTAGTGTTAGTCACATAGATCTGCCAGAGTGCCGCCGGCACAGGGGAATCTCTGTTGCAAATTCTGGAGATGCTTTTTCAACAGACACGGCGGATTACGCTGTTGGGTTGCTCATTGATGTTCTCAGGAAAAATTAGCACTGGCGATCAGGGGCGGAGCTAAGATTTTTAATGAGTGCGGTTCAAAATTTCCTTTGAAGTGTCTTCTCATAATCTACTTCAAACTATAAAATTTATTTATAATTTCACTCCTATATACAACAGGCTAAAATTGGTGTGGTGTAAGAGAGAATAATGTTCACATTTTTGGATGGTACAAGAAGATAAAATAATTGCGGAAGCAAATGGAGTACTGGTAGCTTTTGAAACCACTCCTATATGACAATTTTGGGTGCACCTTCCATCTGATTCTTGAGTTGAGCAGCGTTACAGCAAAAGAGCAACA